>CAUDMG010004131.1:910000-925000 GCA_958450375.1 Homarus gammarus | reverse complement strand
CAGCAGCTGAGAAACACCATCACTCTACAGCAGCTGAGAAACACCATCACTCTACAGCAGCTGAGAAACACTATCATTATCTGTAGCTGTAGAAGACTTCGTTATCACCCCCTCACCTCTACAGCAGCTGAGAAACACCATCACTCTACAGCAGCTGAGAAACACCATCACTCTACAGCAGCTGAGAAACACCATCATTACCTGCAGCTCACCATCAACTCTGTGGACAATACTCTACGGTCACAACATGTCTTGTTTCACTCGCTCCCTCACTACAAAAACTGTAACTGTATTATTTACCCGGAAAATACAGACGCTAAATACTCAACAATTACAAAACAAACTGACATCATAACTAAGCAGCATTGAACAGGTATTGTACCAGTCTGAAATGACCTACCATAACTTAACCCTTTTATAACGCATTAACTATCTTATTAACTCAAGGTCATTTTAATCACCTGAAAGAAACCCCAAACTACTCAATGGGTTAATGACAAGAATAGAAGATAATGTTAATATTTATATAATGTTTGAGGTTATTGATAAGTTAACATTACCAGGTACGGAGTTATGTTGGTGACAGGCATACAAACACAGGGACACGATTAAGACAACCACGTCATGATGGTTAGTGGACAGAACTAACACATGGACAGAACTAACACACATGGACAGAACTAACACACATGGACAGAACTAACACATGGACAGAACTAACACATGGACAGAACTAACACATGGACAGAACTAACACACACGGACAGAACTAACACACACGGACAGAACTAACACACATGGACAGAACTAACACACACGGACAGAACTAACACACACGGACAGAACTAACACACACGGACAGAACTAACACACATAGACAGAACTAACGCACACGGACAGAACTAACACACACGGACAGAACTAACACACACGGACAGAACTAACACACACGGACAGAACTAACACACACGGACAGAACTAACACACATGGACAGAACTAACACACATGGACAGAACTAACACACATAGACAGAACTAACACACACGGACAGAACTAACACACATGGACAAAAACAGTATAAAAATATATTAACCTTTTGTCTGTTGTTAGTTTTTAAAAAGAGTTAAGATAAATATGGTAATAAACAACAGAGTAATGTCTTAAGCTGACCACAGTAAACCCAGCAACATGACCAGATCCTCTTGAAGCGAATTACAGTTTTGTCTCACTTGTTTCCTCCTTTTATCATAATTCTCTCTGTATCTCCTTCTCTTCCTCTCTCTCTCGCTCTCTGCTCATTCCATCCCTCCCTCTCTTCCTCTCAATCCTCTCCTCTCCCTTCCTTCTGGTTCCTTTTCCTCATCTTCCCGTTTCCTCTCCCTACCCCCCTCCTCTTCCTACCCCTCCTCTCCCTACCCCCTCCCACCCCCCTTCCCCTCTTCTCCCTACCCCCCTCCTCTCCCTACCCCCTTCCACCCCCTACCCCTCCCCTCCCTACCCCTCCTCTCCCTACCCCCCCTCCTCTCCCTACCCTCTCCCACCCCCTACCCCCTTCCACCCCCTCCATGATACACAGATACACATCTACATTCCTTTGTCCCTGAGGTAAAATCCTAGACTGAGAGAGAAAGCAAAACAAATTGATCTTCTTTTGGTGGCTGAGTACCGAGGGACAGTGAACTCAACAAACACAACTACCCAACTACCGTAACTAACGCGCGCGTGTGTGTGTGTGTGTGTGTGTGTGTACTCTAGCCACTTTAAACCACCTACACCAGTTTCATCCAGCCACCATCAACCACCACAAACCAACCATCAGAAGACTAGTTAATTACAGTACCCCACCACCGCCCACTTAACCCTCCGCCCACAGCATCCCCCCCTCCGCCCACAACCTCCCCCCCGCCCACAGCATCACCCCTCTGCCCACAGCATCCTCCCCCCGCCCACAGTATCCCCCCCTCCGCCCACAACCTCCCCCCCCCGCCCACAGTATCCCCCCCCTCCGCCCACAGCATCCCCCCTCTGCCCACAGCACCCCCCCTCCGCCCACAACCTCCCCCTCCGCCCACAGCATTCCCCCCCTCCGCCCACAACCTCCCCCCCCCGCCCACAGTATCCCCCCCACGGCCCACAACATCCCCCCCCCGCCCACAGCATCACCCCCCCCCCCTCCGCCCACTAAACCACACAATAGGACAAGATTAATAGGGGCAGGAGGCCGGTACGTCACCATCAATAATAACACGCGCCCAAAAGAACAATAGCGGGAGAGAACTAGCCAAAAGAGACAGATAAATAGGACAGATAGCTAGTTGACGGCCATATTGCCACCCACGGGACGCCCACTCTTCACCCTCATCTTCCCCCTCTCTCCCTCACCCATCCCATCCCTCTCCACCCCCCTCATCTTCACCCATCCATCCCCCTATCCACCCTCACCCCTCCTATCCACCATCCCCTCCTCCACCCCCCCCCTTAGTCACCACGCAATAGTCACCATTATCACCAGTTATAGTCACCATTATCACCACTCAAGACACTATTATCACCACTCATTATAGCTACCAATATTATCACCACTTACCAGTCACCTAAAGCACGACAGTCAACACACTTGTCAGTCACCATTAAACCGCTCACCACACTCACCACTTCACCAAGCACTGCAGTCAACACTTCCAACATAACATCACCACACACAGTCACCACACACAGTCACCACATACAGTCACCACACACAGTCACCACACACACACACATCATACTCAACTGTCAACTAACATTACAGTTAACACACTAACCAGTCACCAAGCACATAATCACCAGTTACTGAGAGAGAGAGAGAGAGAGAGAGAGAGAGAGAGAGAGAGAGAGAGAGAGAGAGAGAGAGAGAGAGAGAGAGAATATAATATTTGGTTGTCGAGTGAACCAAAACTCATAAAAATCTTACTAACGGGATGAAGTGCTTTGTGTGTGTGTGTGTGTGTGTGGACAACCAAAACACACACACACACACACACACACACACACACACACACACACTGTTTAACATAGGAATCAAGTCATTACGCCTGACACACTTGCATGTTACGGTGTGAATTATGGCCAAGTGTAATTTGTAATTTACCGAGAAGAAAAGTTAACAATAAAGAAGGACCAGTTGACAGGTTGTGAGTGTAAACAAACATAAACAAACATAAACAAACATTAAGTTATTATGTTGTTGGTGTTGACGGGGTTAAAGAGGTGAGGGGGGGGGGGGGTGTTGACGGGGGGATGATGAACACTCGTATGGCACGGTGTGTGTGTGTGTGGTGTGTGTGTGTGTGACTTAACCATTTAAATATAACGACTTTAAAACCTTACAAACTATACCAATCACTGACAGGTGAGGAAGAAGAGGAGGAAGAGGAGGAGGGAGAAGAAGAGGAGGAGGAGCAGGAGGAGGAAGAGGAGCTGGAATAAAAGGAGGAGGAGGAGGAGGAGGAAGAGGAGGAAGAAGAGGAGGAGGAGCAGGAGGAGGAAGAGGAGCTGGAAGAAGAGGAGGAGGAGCAGGAGGAGGAGGAAGTGTATAAGACTCGACTAGCTAAACAAGTCTGTGTCCACCCCCCCCCCTTCACTGTCACACACAAGTTAAATAATACCTCACACACACACACGCACACACACACACACGCACACGCACACACACACACACACACACACACACACCAACCCTCCCGTGAGAACTAGGACGTGTTTTTTACGAGTATTAATTTTATCATAGGATTGAGGTTATCTCTTGTTGTTGTTCTTCTTCTCGTTCTTATTATTCTTCTTCTTCTCGTTCTTATTCTTCTTCTTCTTCTTCCCGTTCTTATTATTATTATTATTATTTGTAGTAGTAGTAGTTGTATTATGTCGTGGTTAGGGAGGCATGGGTGGGACTGGTCGTGATTGGGGGGGGGACTGGTCGTGATTGGGGGGGGGCTGGTCGTGGTTGGGGGGAATAGTCGTGGTTGGGGGGGGATAGTCGTGGTTGGGTGGGGCTAGTCGTGGTTGGGTGGGGCTAGTCGTGGTTGGGTGGGGCTAGTCGTGGTTGGGTGGGGCTAGTCGTGGTTGGGGGGGAGGATAGTCGTGGTTGGGGGGGAGGATAGTCGTGGTTGGGGGGGAGGATAGTCGTGGTTGGGACTAGTAACGACCCACCAATATAAGGGTATAAGGGGAGACCCAACAACCACCCGCCGTCAACTGTCAAATTAATCACAGTCCTAAACTTGTCGTAGTTAGGGTGAGGTGCTGGAGGGGGGGGGGGGGTAGGAGTGGAGTAAAGGGGAGATGCGTGAGGAGTGGAGTAAGGGCGTGAGGATTAGGGTAAGGGGGACGGTGCGTGGGCGAGCAGTTGGGTAAGGGATCAAGGGTGACCACAGGGGGCGTGCCTTGGGCCAGGGTTGTGGTCGGGAGGTCTACCGTCACCTCCAAGCCTCCCTGACCCCCCTCCCTGACCCCCTCACCCCTCCCTGACCCCCTCACCCCTCCCTGACCCCCTCACCCCTCACTACCTCCCAAACTTCTTTCTTTATTCCAACTATTATTCCCTCTGTCTCTCCTACACACACACACACACACACACACACCTACCACTGACGACTCTCTACCTGGTTGGCTCCCCGTGGTCAACCAGGTGAGTCACTTCAGGTATGCTCCTCTATATTGGCGGCAGGTAACTTAAAATGCTCCACGCGCCTTAATTTAATGTTAGAGGCAGAATCCTGTGTTGACTGGGAGCATAGCCACGAGAGAGAGAGAGAGAGAGAGAGAGAGAGAGAGAGAGAGAGAGAGAGTGAGAGAGAGAGAGAGAGAGAGAGAGAGAGAGATGAATCCTATACTCAAACCAAAAATACTTTCTTACATTCATTGTTATACCAAGTTCACGAGCTCAAACACCTACATAACAACTTTCTACCTAACACACAAACCACTACACAAACACCGCACATACATTAAACAATCTGTAACCAACTCACCATCAACTGTATACTGTAACCAGACCAACAAGCAAGCAAGGTTTTTACGAATACAAATTACATCACCTGTAACCTATGCAAAACACACCTTGGATCCTCTCATCAGCATAAACGACACACTAGGTAAGGAGTAACCAACACACACACACACACACACACACACACCACCACAGACACTAAACAGACTCTACGCAACACAGACCAGACTATGCAGGCCGTAGGCGAGGCTAATAACACACCCCAGATGGCGAGTTGATCAGGATGTATTGGCATTCAGTCCGCGGTGCCGACATTTGTCCGTCTCAGGGCGTGTTTGGGCGGCTATAAACCACGACCCATGGAAGAGCTGCTCCCTCCCTGTCTCCCTTACCGTCACCCGTCCTCTCTTACCGTCACCCGTCCTCTCTTACCGTCACCCGTCCTCTCTTACCGTCACCCATCCTCACCTCCCTTACTGTCACCCATCCTCTAACCTAACCTCACCAAACCAGGGCCCATGGAAGAGCTGGTCATTCCCTCCCTTACCATCGCCCACCCTCCCTTACTCCCCTCACCTCCCTTACCATCGCCCACCCTCCCTTACCCCCCTCACCTCCCTTACCATCGCCCACCCTCCCTTACCCCCCTCACCTCCCTTACCATCGCCCACCCTCCCTTACCCCCCTCACCTCCCTTACCATCGCCCACCCTCCCTTACCATCGCCCACCCTCCCTTACCCCCTCACCTCCCTTACCATCGCCCACCCTCCCTTACCCCCCTCACCTCCCTTACCATCGCCCACCCTCACACCTAACCCAACCTAACTAAGTCACAACGTCCATAGATTTAGCTACCGATGATGACGACAAAGGGAGAGGAGAAGAGAGGAAGAGGAGAAGAGAGGAAGAGGAGAGAGGAGAGAAGGAGTGTGGAATAGGGGCGTTCCGCTGACCTAAGGTGGATAACCCTCAAGTGCTATATCGCGACCAACTCCTCTTCCACCACCACCACTACCTCACCCTTCTGTTCCACCCTCCACCACCTGACCCTCAACAACCACCCTCCACCACCCAGTTCCCTCCACCACCTCCCTCCATCAAATACCTGCCCTCCTATTCTAAAACACAGCAATCCTTCCCTCTGTGTGTGTGTGTGTAGATGAAGCCTCAACACCGGGGGGGGGGGGGGGATTTAGTTTCAGGCTGGAGATCATTCACACCTGAGGCCTCTCTCTCTCTCTCTCTCTCTCTCTCTCAACACTAGACACACACACACACACACACACACACACACACACTACACAGCGTCGTCTCGTGAATTATAATAAGATGCTACACAGAGCTCAACACCTCATCCTCGTCGTTGCCTTCTGCAGGATACAGTACCGTGTCACTGGTGTATATCACTGAGAACCCTAACTAGTCGCTGGGGGCATAGTCGCTGGAGGTATAGTCGCTAGGGGCATTGTCGCTGGGGGCATTGTCGCTGGGGGCATAGTCGCTGGGGGCTTAGTCGCTGGGGGCATATTCGCTGGAGGTATAGTCGCTAGGGGCATTGTCGCTGGGGGCATAGTCGCTAGGGGCATAGTCGCTAGGGGCATAGTCGCTGGGGGCATAGTCGCTGGGGGTATAGTCGCTGGGGGCATAGTCGCGGGGGGCATAGTCGCTGGGGGCAGGCACAAGTAACACAACATAAACACGCCATAAAGGTTAACTTCCTCCCTGCAGGGTATATACTCACGCCTACTGTGGCAGCGTGACTCCAGCCTTCAGGGGATCTTACGGCTCATTTAATCCTTTCAGTACGATTTAACCCTTTGGTGATATAACCCTTTGAGTATGGTGATATAACCCTTTGAGTATGGTGATTTAACCCTTTGAGTATGGTGATTTAACCCCTGAAGTATGATGACTCAACTCCCTCAGTACGATGATTTAGAACCCCAAGGATGGAAGTCATCATACTGAAGGGGTTAAATCATCATACTCACTGGGTCTAAGTCATCATAGCCAATTCAAGAAGGTGAAGTCATCATACTCAAGGGGTTTAAGTTATCATACTCAAAGGGGTTGTCATCATTCTCAAGGGGTCAAATCATCATTCTCAAGGGGTCATCGTCATGTTCAAGAGATGAACACTTGGCCCAAAAGACCCCTAAAGGACCACAAGTACCCAAGACGACCCCCTCCCCTTCCCCCCCCCCCCCCTGCCCTCTCCTCCATGAGCCCAGCCACTGTACTGACCGGCACCCACCAGTTGACGTGTCTCGAGGGCTCACTCACACCACTCAAGGGGCCCACTCACATATACGGAAATGGGAGTGGGAGAGAGATGGACGGATGGATGGAGAGGGACGGGAGAGGGGGAATACCTAGAAGATGAGTGGGATAGGGCGGTAGATAGAGTGGAGGGTACCTAAAGGATGAGAGGGGGGGAAAGTGGAGAGGTATGGAACCAAGAGGATGAGTGGGCTAGGGAGGTTACCTAGAAGATGAGCGGGAGGGGAGAGAGAGGGAGATAAAAGGTGAGGGAGAGTGAAAGAGAGGGAAGAAGGGAGAAGAAACCTAAAACAAGTGAGAGGTGGGCGAGAGGGGGGAGAGGGGAGAGGAGGAGGAAGGAGAAGGGTCAGACAAACTCGAGCCGTCAAGTGTGTAAGGTATCTGGTATAAGGGATAAGGGGGGATAAGAGGGATGAGGGGGATAAGGGGGATGAGGGGGGGATAAGGGGTGATAGCCATCTTCTTTACACTATTAGGTTACACTCGGGGCTTAAGGGTGAGATCTGGAGGTGTAGTGTTGGAGAGAGGGAAGGGGAGGTGAGGGAGAATCAGGTGAGGGGTGAGGGAGGATCAGGTGAGGGGTGAGGGAAGATCAGGTGAGGGAGAATCAGGTGAGGGGTGAGGGAGATTCAGGTGAGGGATGAGGGAGGGTCAGGTAAGGGAGGATTAGGTGAGGGGTGAGGGAGATTCATGTGAGGGATGAGGGAGGGCATCTCACTTGTCCACCACTACAAAGTTTATACAGGTACTCGGTGAGGCAACCCACTTACTCAGCCCACCCAACCCACCCACCCACCTAACTACCTACCACACCTACCCACCTCTCCCAACCAACCCATACACACATCCACCCACCTACCAACCCACCACCCACAACCACCCACTTACTACTACTTGCCGCCCGCCCCACACACTACATCAAGGAAGAGATGGCAATTATTTATGTATGTATGTATGTATGTATGCATGTATTAAGATGATAATACCAGATAATAAACCAATATTAAAACAGTAAATTAAACCATAATATCCCTCTAGTAAGTATTACAAGATTACATTACTATGCTGAGACAGACACATTACATTATTACAGTTCAGAGTTACGATGCAAATTGTATTCATTTGTGAGTCGACAGATGGGGGCGGAGGAGAGGTCACAAGTTCTTGGTGGAGGAGGGGCCACCATGCTCCGAGCCCACACTCATCTGTTTGTTTACATTCGTTACTTCCACTAGACGGGAGGTACAGGAACGATCGATGATGCGTAGGTTATTTTGTTAATTTTCTCTTACTTACATACATACATAATCACACATTTCCACACACACATACACATACTGACATAGAAACACTATCTATCCCATCCAAACACATACATACATACATACATACAACACACACACACACACACACACACACACACACCAAGAATGTGACCCCTCATGACCCTTACATGTCACAGGGTTCACCTCGTCTCCAAAACCTGCAGACAGTACTCAACACCACACCACTAGTACTCAACACCACACCACCAGTACTCAACACCACACCACCAGTACTCAACACCACACCACTAGTACTCAACACCACAACACCAGTACTCAACACCACCACACCACCAAGTACTCAAACACCACACCACCAGTACTCAACACCACAACACTAGTACTCAACACCACACCACCAGTACTCAACACCACACCACAGTACTCAACACCACACCACCAGTACTCAACACCACACCACCAGTACTCAACACCACACCACCAGTACTCAACACCACACCACCAGTACTCAACACCACACCACTAGTACTCAACACCACACCAGACCAACACCACCACAGTACTCAACACCACACCACTAGTACTCAACACCACACCAACTAGTACTCAACACCACACCAACTAGTACTCAACACCACACCACCAGTACTCAACACCACACCAACTAGTACTCAACACCACACCACCAGTACTCAACACCACACCACTAGTACTCAACACCACACCACTAGTACTCAACACCACACCACTAGTACTCAACACCACACCACCAGTACTCAACACCACACCACTAGTACTCAACACCACACCACTAGTACTCAACACCACACCACCAGTACTCAACACCACACCACCAGTACTCAACACCACACAACCAGTACTCAACACCACACCACCAGTACTCAACACCACACCACCAGTACTCAACACCACTAGTACTCACCCCCATCACAACACTAGCTCAGAGTACTAGCGTGAGTTTCGGCACGCCAACACATACCTGAGAAAGGAAAAAGAAGGTTAGCACTGTAATTGACACAGGTAAAGACAGGTAAAGACAGGTAAACACAGGTAAAGACAGGTAATCAACAGGTAATTGATATATGATTGCCAAAAGTGTTCTTGATCAAAAATACTCATGATTTATTCTCTCATTGTATTAAAAAAAATTAGCAACTTGTGGCTTAATATATCACTAGCCCATAACTAGCCCATTGACTAGCATATATCACAAGTTACCAATATTACCATAACTAGCCCATTGACTAGCATATACCACAAGTTACCAATATTACCATAACTAGCCCATTGACTAGCATATATCACAAGTTACCAATATTACCATAACTAGCCCATTAACTAGCATATATCACAAGTTACCAATATTACCATAACTAGCCCATTGACTAGCATATATCACAAGTTACCAATATTACCATAACTAGCCCATTGACTAGCATATATCACAAGTTACCAATATTACCATAACTAGCCCATTAACTAGCATATATCACAAGTTACCAATATTACCATAACTAGCCCATTGACTAGCACAAACCACAAGTTACCAATATTACCATAACTAGCCCATTGACTAGCATATATCACAAGTTACCAATATTACCATAACTAGCCCATTGACTAGCATATACCACAAGTTACCAATATTACCATAACTAGCCCATTAACTAGCATATATCACAAGTTACCAATATTACCATAACTAGCACATTGACTAGCACATACCACAAGTTACCAATATTACCATAACTAGCCCATTAACTAGCATATATCACAAGTTACCAATGTTACCATAACTAGCCCATTAACTAGCATATATCACAAGTTACCAATATTACCATAACTAGCCCATTGACTAGCATATACCACAAGTTACCACTATTACCATAACTAGCACATTGACTAGCACATACCACAAGTTACCAATATTACCATAACTAGCCCATTGACTAGCACAAACCACAAGTTACCAATATTACCATAACTAGCCCATTAACTAGCATATATCACAAGTTACCAATATTACCATAACTAGCCCATTGACTAGCATATATCACAAGTTACCAATATTACCATAACTAGCACATTAACTAGCATATATCACAAGTTACCAATATTACCATAACTAGCACATTAACTAGCATATATCACAAGTTACCACTATTACCATAACTAGCACATTAACTAGCACTACGAACACTATAACCCTATATACCTTAGCACTAACCTAATATAACGTAACCCGAACCTAACATAGCTTAACCCTAATCATAATTTAACCTAACTATAATTTAACCCTACCTTAACCTAACCCATCCATGAGTCACTATCCAGCAGCCCCCAGCCTCATGAGTCACCAGGCAGAGACCCAAAACAGTGAGCGAGTCCAGCCTCATGAGTCACCAGTAGAGGCTCTTGACCCAACGAGTCATCAGATGGTGACCTAACCCATCCATGAGTCACTACCCAGCAGCCCCAAGCCTCATGAGTCACCAGGCAGAGACCCAAAACAGTGAACGAGTCCAGTTTTGTGAGTCACCAGAAAATATTTTCGACCTCAAGTCACCAGGTAGTCACCCACACCTGCTAAATGAGTCACCAAGTAATGACCCACAGCTTAATGAACCAATAGTAACTACTCAGTGTATCTATATATAATAGCTTTGTCAGACTGAAAAACCTAACCTAACCAAACCTACCCTGCACCAACCAAACCAAACCTAACTCCCACAACTTCCTATAACGGCTTCAACAGGCTGATATATATAAAAAAAACTGGTTCAGCTGAGGCAACGTTGTCGAGTGGTGGGAAACGTGGCAGACTCTTGTGAGGTGAGGTGCCTGTATGTAACACACCAATTACCTGGGTGATAAATAGTAATCTCTTCGCTACTGTGTAAAACTGGTACTTATTATGTCCAACTCTCTCTCTCTCTCTCTTCTCTCTCTCTCTCTCTCTCCCTCCTTGTCGAGAAGTTGTCCGGACGTAAACACAACCTAACGAGAGTTTAATATTAGTTCACACAGGAGCCATCAGAGGGCACCACCATCTTAATAACATACCCTGACGTAGTTGTTGATGTTGTTGTTGATGTTTAGAGGAATTGGTGTCGATGTTGATGTTGTTGTTGATGTTGAAAGGAATTTGTGTCGTTGTTGATGTTGTTGTTGATGTTGAAAGGAATTTGTGTCGTTGTTGATGTTGTTGAAAGGAATTTGTGTCGTTGTTGATGTTGTTGAAAGGAATTTGTGTCGTTGTTGATGTTGTTGATGTTGTTTAAAGGAATTTGTGTCGTAAAGTGAAGTAAATTAGAGATGTTTAGTGTTTTGGTGCTTGGTTTTAATTGCGTTTTAATCTAATTCAATTTAGATATTTAGATTAGATATTTTTCTTAATTAGATAAAGTTAGATTAGGTTAGGTTAAGTTAGGTTAGGTTAGGTTATGACTGGAGCCAATCTGTTAATGATTAGGTAAGGTTAGATTAGGGGATTTACAAGCACTGGGACTTCAATCCATGCTTAGATAACGACTAGACATCCAGTTATGAGAGATGATTAGATTGGCCCTAACAAGCACTGGAACCCATCAGACCAGTACCACACACACACACAAACACACACACACACACACACACACACACACACACACAAACACACACACACACACACACACAACACTTCATCCACGCCACTAAAACATCTCGACCAGACATCACAACCCACAACACCCACCTACAACCCTCCCCATAACAACATCTCCCCCCTAACCAATCACAGCCCTCACAACCTCTCCTCTAACCAATCACAACCCTCACAACCACCCACCTACAACCCCCTCATAACAACTCCCTCTAACCAACCACCAACAACCAAGTTAACAACCCAACCAATCATTTACAACCTCACCAACTAGCTTCGTCCTCCACCGAACAACTATCTCCTTTACCCCTACAGCAACACTAGCTTAATTGACGTGGTTGTAACATTAACGTGATTTACAGCCTGGCCGTGGTTTAATGTTGTCCTCACCTACTCATTCTGGCCCTAATGTTGACATGGTCTACTCATTCTGACCTTAGTGTTGCATGGTCTACTCATTCTGACCTAGTGTTGCATGGTCTACTCATTCTGGTCTTAGTGTTGCATGGTCTACTTATTCTGGTCTTAGTGTTGCATGGTCTACTCATTCTGGTCTTAGTGTTGCATGGTCTACTCATTCTGGCCTTAGTGTTGCATGGTCTACTCATTCTGGCCCTAGTGTTGCATGGTCTACTCATTCTGACCTTAGTGTTGCATGGTCTACTCATTCTGGTCTTAGTGTTGCATGGTCTACTTATTCTGGTCTTAGTGTTGCATGGTCTACTCATTCTGGTCTTAGTGTTGCATGGTCTACTCATTCTGGCCCTAGTGTTGCATGGTCTACTCATTCTGGCCCTAGTGTTGCATGGTCTACTCATTCTGGTCTTAGTGTTGCATGGTCTACTCATTCTGGTCTTAGTGTTGCATGGTCTACTCATTCTGGTCTTAGTGTTGCATGGTCTACTCATTCTGGTCTTAGTGTTGCATGGTCTACTCATTCTGGTCTTAGTGTTGCATGGTCTACTCATTCTGGCCTTAGTGTTGCATGGTCTACTCATTCTGACCTTAGTGTTGCATGGTCTACTCATTCTGGTCTTAGTGTTGCATGGTCTACTCATTCTGGCCTTAGTGTTGCATGGTCTACTCATTCTGGCCCTAATGGTAAAGTTCTCTACTGAGGTCTGTGAACTCGATAAACAAACAAAAAGATAAACAAACAAAAAGATAAACAAACAAAAAGATAAATAAAAAAAGATAAACAAACAAAAAGATAAACAAACAAAAGATAAACAAACAAAAGAATGCGTAATGTCTCACCCCAAGAAGCCAATCATGACATCATCGTCGGGAGAAGAGGGTGATTGAGGGAGAGAAGGAGGGAGGGAGAGAAGGAGGGAGGGAGAGAAGGAGGGAAGTGGGAAGGAGGGAAGGGGGAAGGAGGGAGGGGGAGAAGGAGGGAGGGAGAGAAGGAGGGAGGGAGAGAAGGAGGGAGGGGGGAAGGAGGGAAGGGGGAAGGAGGGAGGGGGAGAAGGAGGGAGGGAGAGAAGGAGGGAGGGAAGTGGGAAGGAGGGAAGGGGGAAGGAGGGAAGGGGGAAGGAGGGAGGGGGAGAAGGAGGGGGGGAGAGAAGGAGGGAGGGAGAGAAGGAGGGAGGGGGGAAGGAGGGAAGGGGGAAGGAGGGAGGGGGAGAAGGAGGGAGGGAGAGAAGGAGGGAGGGAAGTGGGAAGGAGGGAAGGGGGAAGGAGGGAAGGGGGAAGGAGGGAGGGAGAGAAGGAGGGAGGGGGGAAGGAGGGAGGGAGAGAAGGAGGGAGGGAGAGGAGGGAGGGGGGAAGGAGGGAGGGGGGAAGGAGGGAGGGAGAGAAGGAGGGAGGGGGGAAGGAAGGAAGGGGAGAAGGAGGGAGGGAGAGAAGGAGGGAGGGGGGAAGGAAGGAGGGGGAGAAGGAGGGAGGGGGGAAGGAGGGAGGGAGGAAGGAGAGGAGAGTAATTGATACAGGAAGAGGAGGGGTTTAAGTAAGGGAGGGAAGAAAAGGGAGGGAGGGAAGGGAAAAAAAAGGTGAGAAGGGGAGGGAATGAGGGTGATTGTGGGAGGGAGAAAAAGGGGTAAGGGAAAGGGGGTAGAGGATGACTGAGGCTGGAAGAGGAGAGGAGGTTAAGTGAGGGAGAGAGAGGGAGATAAGGATGGTTTGGTAGAGGGGGGTACAAGGCTGAGTCACACACACACACACAGCTGAAGGACACTGGAAATACCTTCACCCTCTTGAACACGATGCCAAAACAGTGCCAAAGTGACCCTAAGGCATTACAAAACCCACAACAAAATTACAACAATAACAGTGCCAAAAGGGGTTTATATATTGTGATTCAGGGCCAGAGTATCACCGGGGTGGGGTGAGGTGTGGGGGGAGGTGTGGGGGGGGGGTTAGTAGTGGGGTAACAAGAGGGTGATGGATGTGCTCGCCCAAGTCCACTCTCACATTGTCTACTGCAATTTGTTCCTCTGATTTATATGTCAGTTTTTAGGGTTGGTGGAGGACCTGGCGTGTCATAACCTGTCTTGGCTGACTGACTGACTGACTGACTGGCTGGCTGACTGACTCTCTCTCTCTCACACAACATCAGAATCACCAATACAAAACACTTGCCAACATCAGTCAGTGTCAGCACCAAGCCTAAAAGAACTAATCACTACTCCAAACGAAGTCAAACGAGGCGTGAACTTCTCAACTGTGTAGCTCCAAGTTGGTAAGTATACTGTCAACACCACACGAGGGAACAGCTTCAAGTTATCCTTCTTTGGTTGTTAAGTTGGAGGCAGGGAGAACACACACACACACACACACACACAC
>CAUDMG010004131.1:762500-907500 GCA_958450375.1 Homarus gammarus | reverse complement strand
TTAAATTCCCTCAAAACCCGTTAAATCGCTTAGGGAAATTGCCCCAAATACGCTAAAATTATGCAACAGCGAGCTTAAATCCGCTTAAATCCCGTTAAATCCCGCTAATTCCTGTTAAATCCCGTTAAATCCTGTTAAATCCCATCAAATCCCGCTAAATCCCATCAAATCCCGCTAAATCCTGTCAAATCCCGCTAAATCCTGTTAAATCCCACTAAATCCCGTCAAATCTCTCAGGGAAATAATAATATTCTAAAATTATACAACATAAAGTCTCCCAAACACAACTAGATCACTACCTGCGATAAATTATGACACAGACTGCGTGTATAATGAATAAAACAATGAGTTGGTGGCTGAACCAGTCGATTATTAATGATGATGACTATGATGATTATGTTAATGACTTCTTGCAAGACACGTCAGAACAAGTTTGAGAGATTAGAGATATAATGAACTCGTCTGTGACAAATTCTTTAATGAAGGTGAGGTGCGGTGAGGTGAGGTGCAGTGAGGTGAGGTGAGGTGCGGTTCGGTTAGGTTAGGTTAGGTGAGGTAAGGTATTATACAAATTTCTCATGTTTCTCTCACCCCTTTAGGCAGTTTCTCTCACTCTCACTGCACCGATTACCTACTGCCTTCGTCAAGCGTCTGAGAGCCAGGTACTGTACAAACACAGGTAATTATAATGGTGTGTGTGTGTGTGTGTGTGTGTGTGTGTGTGACAAGGGTGGCTGGTTGATTTTGTTCTGTTTATGATACTACTAGTACGACTACAATTTCTATTACTACACACACACACACACACACACACACACACCTCCCCCCACACACACCTCCCTCCCACACACCTCCCCCCACACCTCCCCCCACACACACCTCCCTCCCACACACCTCCCCCCACACACACCGCCCCCCCACACACACCTCCCTCCCACACCTCCCCCCACACCACCCCTCACACACCTCCCCCCCACACCCTCCTCATTTTCTACCCTGACGGAGGCACAGAGGCTGCTGCAGGCGGCCGGTGTTTGATGGCTTTGATGACTCCTAATAGAGGGAAATGTGGTGCCCTGAGGTGGTGGTGGTGCTGAGAAGGGGAGAATGATTAGAAGAGGAGGGGAGAATGACGAGAGGAAGAGAGAGAGGGGAGGATGATTAGGAGGGGAGAATGACGAGAGGAAGAGGGGAGAATGATGAGAGAGAGAGAGAGAGAGAGAGAGAGAGAGAGAGAGAGAGAGAGAGGTTAATACAGTAAATACCCTCTAGGAACTACTGACGACCCCGGCATTATTTACAACACATGATGGATGAGTCTATGGCGTGCCGACTCCCTCCCTCCCTCCTTCCTTTCCTTCCCTCCCTGCCCCTTCCTTCCTTCCTTCCTTCCTTCCTTCCCTCCCCCCCTCCCTGAGACCTGGTACACGTGTATCTTACTGTACCTGTACCCTATAACTGTATTTATCAAGGTGTGTACTGTAATTAGCCCTGACACCTGTATACCTGTAACTATCAAGATCTCCTGCACTGTAACTACCTGTAACTATCAAGGTGTACCCTGTAGCTACCTGTATCTATCAAGGTGTACCCTGTAGCTACCTGTATCTATCAAGGTGTACCCTGTAGCTACCTGTATCTATCAAGGTGTACCCTGTAGCTACCTGTAACTATTAAGGTGTACCCTGTAACTACCTGTAACTATCAAGGTGTACCCTGTAGCTACCCCTGGCGCCCCTCTACCTGTATTTCGCCGGGTCTCTGTCACCTGTACCTCCCTACAGGTGGCGGGCATCTAACACAGTGGGGAGGGAAGCAGTGTCGCGTCCTCCTCCACCCAACCGTTAAATGAGGCGCCCCGCTCTAATGCCCTCCCCAGCCCCTCTCAGACCTGTCTCTTTCTTCCCACACCCTCCCCTCTCCCTCCAAGATCCTTCCCCTCCCTTCCCTCCCCAGTCCCTCTCAGACCTGTCTCTTTCTTCCCACACCCTCCCCTCTCCCTCCAAGATCCTTCCCCTCCCTTCCCTCCCCAGTCCCTCTCAGACCTGTCTCTTTCTTCCCACACCCTCCCCTCCCCTCCCCTCCAAGATCCTTCCCTTCCCTTCCCTTCCCTCCAAGACGCTTCCCCTCCCCTCCCCTCCCACATTCTTCTCTCCCTCCCCCCCACTCAGTCATGTCTCCCACCTCCCAGCCATTTCCCCTTCAACCCAGACATATCTTTCTCTTCTCAGACATGTCCCTCTCCTCCCCAGACCCCTCACCTCCCCACCCCCTCCCCTCCCCACCCCCTCCCCACCACCTCCCCAGACCCCTCACCTTCCAACCCTCTCTCCTCCCCACCCCCTCTCCTCCCCACCCCCTCCCCTCCCCACCACCTCCCCAGACCCCTCACCTTCCAACCCTCTCTCCTCCCCACCCCCTCCCCTCCCCACCACCTCCCCCTCCCCGACACAGTCAGTACTCAGTGTCAACTCGTGATGAACAGCCCGACACCAGCGAGCGTCACCCCCACACATAAAAAACACATAGCTGAGTAAAATTAGTTGAACCAAGAGACGGATGAGACAGTCAACACGACGGTAAGATCCCAAGGTCCACTCTCTCTCTCTCTCTCTCTCTCTCTCTCTCTCTCTCTCTCTCTCTCTCTCGTTCGCTCGCTTTCTCTCTCTTTGTTCCTTGGTGAGATTCCCTTATCTCTCTCTCTCTCTCTCTCTCTCTCTCTCTCTCTCTCTCTCTCTCTCTCTCATTCCCTGGTGAGCTGATAACTGATATAAATTATAAACTACAATATTTACCCAAAAGTCGTAACATTTACTGATATAAGATAAACTGCAACACCATAAATCAACACCAGACACCACACACCATGTTCTAACACCATAAATCAACACCAGACACCACACACCATGCTCTAACACCATAAATCAACACCAGACACCACACACCATGTTCTAACACCATAAATCAACACCAGACACCACACACCATGTTCTAACACCATAAATCAACACCAGACACCACACACCATGTTCTAACACCATAAATCAACACCAGACACCACACACCATGTTCTAACACCATAAATCAACACCAGACACCACACACCATGTTCTAACACCATAAATCAACACCAGACACCACACACCATTTTCTTTTCCTTTGTATAGTTCCACACTTGACAGTATTCTTAATCTACTGTACAATTTCCTATTTAATTATTACGATGAGGAAACACTAACTCACTAGGCACTGTGTTTTAGTGTGTGTTTCAAGAGCCATGGCCCGGGTATTGTGTTTCAAGAGCCATGGCCCGGGTATTGCGTTTCAAGAGCCATGGCCCGGGTATTGTGTTTAGGGGTGTGTTTCAAGAGCCATGGCCCGGGTATTGTGTTTCAAGAGCCATGGCCCCGGGTATTGTGTTTCAAGAGCCATGGCCCGGGTATTGTGTTTCAAGAGCCATGGCCCGGGTATTGTGTTTCAAGAGCCATGGCCCGGGTATTGTGTTTCAAGAGCCATGGCCCGGGTATTGTGTTTCAAGAGCCATGGCCCGGGTATTGTGTTTCAAGAGCCATGGCCCGGGTATTGTGTTTCAAGAGCCATGGCCCGGGTATTGTGTTTAGGGGTGTGTTTCAAGAGCCATGGCCCGGGTATTGTGTTTCAAGAGCCATGGCCCGGGTATTGTGTTTCAAGAGCCATGGCCCGGGTATTGTTTCAAGAGCCATGGCCCGGGTATTGTGTTTCAAGAGCCATGGCCCGGGTATTGTGTTTCAAGAGCCATGGCCCCGGGTATTGTGTTTCAAGAGCCATGGCCCGGGTATTGCGTTTCAAGAGCCATGGCCCGGGTATTGTGTTTCAAGAGCCATGGCCCGGGTATTGCGTTTCAAGAGCCATGGCCCGGGTATTGTGTTTAGGGGTGTGTTTCAAGAGCCATGGCCCGGGTATTGTGTTTCAAGAGCCATGGCCCGGGTATTGTGTTTCAAGAGCCATGGCCCGGGTATCGTGTTTCAAGAGCCATGGCCCGGGTATTGTGTTTCAAGAGCCATGGCCCGGGTATTGTGTTTCAAGAGCCATGGCCCGGGTATTGTGTTTCAAGAGCCATGGCCCGGGTATTGCGTTTCAAGAGCCATGGCCCGGGTATTGTGTTTAGGGGTGTGTTTCAAGAGCCATGGCCCGGGTATTGTGTTTCAAGAGCCATGGCCCGGGTATTGTGTTTCAAGAGCCATGGCCCGGGTATTGTGTTTCAAGAGCCATGGCCCGGGTATTGTGTTTCAAGAGCCATGGCCCGGGTATTGCGTTTCAAGAGCCATGGCCCGGGTATTGTGTTTAGGGGTGTGTTTCAAGAGCCATGGCCCGGGTATTGTGTTTCAAGAGCCATGGCCCCGGGTATTGTGTTTCAAGAGCCATGGCCCGGGTATTGTGTTTCAAGAGCCATGGCCCGGGTATTGTGTTTCAAGAGCCATGGCCCGGGTATTGTGTTTCAAGAGCCATGGCCCGGGTATTGTGTTTCAAGAGCCATGGCCCCGGGTATTGTGTTTCAAGAGCCATGGCCCGGGTATTGTCTTTCAAGAGCCATGGCCCAGGTATTGTCTTTCAAGAGCCATGGCCCGGGTATTGTGTTTCAAGAACTATGGCCCGGGCATTGTGTTTAGGGGTGTGTTTCAAGAGCCATGGCCCGGGTATTGTGTTTCAAGAGCCATGGCCCGGGTATTGTGTTTCAAGAGCCATGGCCCGGGTATTGTCTTTCAAGAGCCATGGCCCGGGTATTGTCTTTCAAGAGCCATGGCCCGGGTATTGTCTTTCAAGAGCCATGGCCCGGGTATTGTCTTTCAAGAGCCATGGCCCGGGTATTGTGTTTCAAGAGCCATGGCCCGGGTATTGTGTTTCAAGAGCCATGGCCCGGGTATTGTGTTTCAAGAGCCATGGCCCGGGTATTGTGTTTCAAGAGCCATGGCCCGGGTATTGTCTTTCAAGAGCCATGGCCCGGGTATTGTGTTTCAAGAACTATGGCCCGGGCATTGTGTTTAGGGGTGTGTTTCAAGAGCCATGGCCCGGGTATTGTGTTTCAAGAGCCATGGCCCGGGTATTGTGTTTCAAGAGCCATGGCCCGGGTATTGTCTTTCAAGAGCCATGGCCCGGGTATTGTGTTTCAAGAGCCATGGCCCGGGTATTGTGTTTCAAGAGCCATGGCCCGGGTATTGTGTTTCAAGAGCCATGGCCCGGGTATTGTGTTTCAAGAGCCATGGCCCGGGTATTGTGTTTCAAGAGCCATGGCCCGGGTATTGTCTTTCAAGAGCCATGGCCCGGGTATTGTGTTTCAAGAACTATGGCCCGGGCATTGTGTTTAGGGGTGTGTTTCAAGAGCCATGGCCCGGGTATTGTGTTTCAAGAGCCATGGCCCGGGTATTGTGTTTCAAGAGCCATGGACCGGGTATTGTGTTTCAAGAGCCATGGCCCGGGTATTGTGTTTCAAGAGCCATGGCCCGGGTATTGTGTTTCAAGAGCCATGGCCCGGGTATTGTGTTTCAAGAGCCATGGCCCGGGTATTGTCTTTCAAGAGCCATGGCCCGGGTATTGTGTTTCAAGAGCCATGGCCCGGGTATTGTGTTTCAAGAGCCATGGCCCGGGTATTGTGTTTCAAGAGCTATGGCCCGGGCATTGTGTTTAGGGGTGTGTTTCAAGAGCCATGGCCCGGGTATTGTGTTTCAAGAGCCATGGCCCGGGTATTGTGTCTCAAGAGCCATGGCCCGGGTATTGTGTTTCAAGAGCCATGGACCGGGTATTGTGTTTCAAGAGCCATGGCCCGGGTATTGTCTTTCAAGAGCCATGGCCCGGGTATTGTGTTTCAAGAACTATGGCCCGGGCATTGTGTTTAGGGGTGTGTTTCAAGAGCCATGGCCCGGGTATTGTGTTTCAAGAGCCATGGCCCGGGTATTGTGTCTCAAGAGCCATGGCCCGGGTATTGTCTTTCAAGAGCCATGGCCCGGGTATTGTCTTTCAAGAGCCATGGCCCGGGTATTGTGTTTCAAGAGCCATGGCCCGGGTATTGTGTTTCAAGAGCCATGGCCCGGGCGTCAGGTAACAGAATGTCTCTCTCCTAAACTAGACTCTCAGGGGATGGAACGAGCGCTGTAAACAACTACTAAAACATTTCTACTGTTCAGACGGGAAGCAAAGAGAATCAACATTAACTCAAGGTGGCGTCATACTCAAGGGGTTAAACCAGAGGCTAGCTTCGTACTCAAGGGGTTAAACCAGAGGCTAGCTTCGTACTCAAGGGGTTAAACCAGAGGCTAGCTTCGTACTCAAGGGGTTAAACCAGAGGCTAGCTTCGTACTCAAGGGGTTAAACCAGAGGCTAGCTTCGTACTCAAGGGGTTAAACCAGAGGCTAGCTTCGTACTCAAGGGGTTAAACCAGAGGCTATCTTCGTACTCAAGGGGTTAAACCAGAGGCTATCTTCGTACTCAAGGGGTTAAACCAGAGGCTATCTTCGTACTCAAGGGGTTAAACCAGAGGCTAGCTTCGTACTCAAGGGGTTAAACCAGAGGCTACCTTCGTACTCAAGGGGTTAAACCAGAGGCTATCTTCGTACTCAAGGGGTTAAACCAGAGGCTATCTTCGTACTCAAGGGGTTAAACCAGAGGCTAGCTTCGTACTCAAGGGGTTAAACCAGAGGCTAGATTAGTACTCAGGCTGGCGACACACTCAAGGGGTTAAAACAGAGATCTATCTTGCACACTCAGGCTGGCGACACACTCAAGGGGTTAAGACACCAGGGGCGTGACACATGGCCGACATCTCACAGGTAATAGACGGTGGTGAGGGAGGGAGGGAGGGAGGGAGGGAGGGAGTGAGGGAGGGAGGCAGCAGAGCGGATAATTTAAACGTGTCACTGAGGTATGGTGTGTGTGTGTGTGTGTGTGACGCCAGCACCCGAAACAAAGTATACTGTGAGGTGACAAGAAACGACCACACACACACACACACACACACACACACACACGAGCTGAATATATAGTTGACTTCATTCTATAGCCAGAAATAAGCATCACCACACCATATACCACACCACACCACCATACCATATACCACACCCCTCATAGCACGAAACACCCACCACACCACACCTCACACCATCCCCGACACCACACCATGTACCAACCCCTCACACCACACCAACCACATCCCACCCCCCATACCACACCAGACCGAGGGAGCCATTAACCACCTCCTCTAGTGCCAAGTGTCATCTATCCACCTCATAATGGATAACTTCATTACCTGGCAAAAATTACCTGTGTTCTAAGGTTAGGGTGATTAATCTTCAGGTGATCAATATGTCCACTACTGTATCAAATAATAAGTAAATAAATAACTAAGTAAACAAACAAATTAAAAAACAAATAAGTAAACAAGCAAACAAACAAACAAATAAGTAAACAAACAAACAAATAAATAACTACTTTCCTCCGGGTCGTCACTGGAAACAAACTTTTTTTCCCAGGGAGTCAAAAATCACTCACGGGGTCAAAGGTCATTCTGGCCAGCTTGGACTTGCAGATGAGACACGAGCCTTCAATTGGCGACTTTCACTGAGCAATTTATGGTGATTCTGGCCAATAGCGCTCAGGGATTTCTTTCAATCTTTCTATCATTCTCGTGTCATTCTTTCATTCTTCTATCATTCTTTCAATCATTCTCGTGTCATTCTTTCATTCTTCTATCATTCACTCGTCATTCTTTTCTCCTTTGTATCCCCTCGCTTCTCTCTCTACAGTTAAACACGACGGTGGGAGGTCGAGAGGTCGGAGGGAGGTCGGAGGGAGGTCGAGAGGCCGGAGGGAGGTCGAGAGGCCGGAGAGAGGTCGGGAGGCAAGAGGGCCTTTTTGGGGAGGCCGGAGGGAGGTTGGGAGATAGGAGGATAGTTGGGAGGTTGGAGGGCTTTTGAGGGAGGTAAGAAGGAGGTCAGAAGGTTGAAAGGCTTTTGGGGAGGCCAGCTGGAGGTCAATAGACAACAAAAAGATAGGCAAGCCAGTGTAAAATCAGGAGGTCGGGAGGCCAGCGTAGCGGAAAAGTGTGTGTGTGTGTGTGTGTGTGTATCTATGGTCCCATCAGCTGGCCGACAGACCTCACTACAGATCACACTTACAGATAGGCCTCGCTACAGGGGAGAGAGAGAGAGAGAGAGAGAGAGAGAGAGAGAGAGAGAGAGAGAGAGAGAGAGAGAGAGAGAGAGAGAGAGAGAGAGAGAAACCAGCTAAGTAAACACAAGACAATGTATGCAGGAGACCATACGACTACACACACACACACACACACACACACACACACACACACACGCACTCTCTCTCACACACACACACACACACACACACACACACACACACACACGCACTCTCTCTCTCACACACACACACACACACACACGCACTCTCTCTCTCTCTCACACACACACACACACACACACACACAAATCTGTCGCCAGGGATCAGCTCAGTGTGACCCTCTTTGACCCTGGCCTGGCACTCCTGGCACTTGGCACTATTAGGGATAGTAAAAAAAAAAATAAGGACTGAGAGAGTAAGGAATAAAAAGGCACAAGTATCTCTCTCTCTCTCTCTCTCTCTCTCTCTCTCTCTCTCTCTCACACACATACACCTACGTACATACACCTACGTACATACATACATACACACATACTCACACACATAATAAATATTTTACACTGACACTAACGCACACACGGACCATAAGACAGTGGGGAGCCGGGATAAGGGTAGAAACTAAGGGGGTAGAGGGGGAGGAGAGGTAGAGAAGGGGGGGGGAGAACATAACGAGGTGGTGATGTATACAAGACCTAAGTGTTGGGGGGGAAGGGGGGGGGAGGGTACAAAGACGTCACAGGTCCTCAATCACGGCTAAACGAT
This sequence comes from Homarus gammarus, assembly GCA_958450375.1. Lineage (NCBI taxonomy): Eukaryota > Metazoa > Arthropoda > Malacostraca > Decapoda > Nephropidae > Homarus > Homarus gammarus. The sequence goes on along the minus strand of CAUDMG010004131.1, from coordinate 898,575 downwards.
CACACACACACACACCCACTCATACACACACACACACACACACACACACACAGAAAGAACAAGTAACAACAATAATAAAGAAGGAAAGAAGAGAGAGAGAGAAGGACGAAGAACAATGCGTTAACAGGTAAGGTAAGGTAGGTTAGGTTAGGTTAGGTAAGGTAACGTAAGGTAAGGTAGGTTAGGTTAGGTTAGGTTAGGTAAGGTAAGGTTAGGTAAGGTTAGGTAAGGTAGCATCAACTTCGCTCGTCAGGGGACTAATTGAGGTGAGTGAGTGTTAGTAGCGACCACCATCTGCCGCCGCTTACCTGTAGGGGCTTATTAAATTCTCGAGCTCGGCTGCACCATCTCCTCCCCCACACACACCTACCCTACCTCCCCCCCCCCCCACACACCTCCTACCCCCCACACACACCTCCTACCCCACACACACACCTCCAATCCCCCACACACACCTCCTACCCCCCCACACACACCTCCCCCCACACACACATCCATCCCCCCACACACACCTCCTACCCCCACACACACCTACCCCCCACACACACCTCCATCCCCCCACACACACCTCCCCCCCCCACACACACCTCCTACCCCCCACAAATAGACCATGACCTGGAGCATTAACCCCCGACCCACAAACAGTGACCCAAATTAACTTTTATAGTAAATATTAAGGATCATTTTCAACTGGTTTTAAGAGATACAGACAAACATACACACAGACATACACACACACACAGACACACACATACACACACATACACACACATACACACACACACACAGACACACACATACACAGACATACACACACACAGGGGTTCAGTAACAAGACATACACACACCCACACACACAGACACACACATACACAGACATACATACACACACATTGGGGTTCAGTAACAAGATATACACACACACATGCACACACACACACAGACACACACATACACAAACATACACAGACGGTAAAATTATGAACGAGTCTTTGCGTCATACAAAAGACAACATGGAGTCACTAGACGATGGAAATAAGTAGATGGTGCACCTGCTGGGCGAGTAAAGGCGAGCGAGTAGACGGGCGAGTAGAGACGGGCGAGTAGACACTGACGAACAGAGAAGAGCAAGCAGAGATGAGTGAACAAAGGCGAGCAATTAGAGACGGGCGAACACAAGCGGGCGAATAGACAGGCGAGCAAAACGAGTGTAGACGCCTCCTCCATAATGGCTATCAGTCACGGCTAACTACCTCCCTCCCAACACTACCCCCACCCCCCCAACACTACCTCCACCCCCCAACACTACCTCCCTCCTCCACCCCCAACACTACCCCCACCCCCCCAACACTACCTCCACCCCCCAACACTACCTCCCTCTTCCACCCCCCAACACTACCTCCACCCCCCAACACTACCTCCACCCCCCAACACTACCTCCCTCTTCCATCCCCCCAACACTACCCCCACCCCCCCAACACTACCTCCCTCCACCCCCAACACTACCTCCACCCCCCAACACTACCTCCCTCCTCCACCCCCAACACTACCTCCCTCCTCCACCCCCCAACACTACCTCCACCCCCCCAACACTACCTCCACCCCCCAACACTACCTCCACCCCCCCAACACTACCTCCACCCCCCAACACTACCTCCCTCCTCCACCCCCCAACACTACCTCCACCCCCCCAACACTACCTCCACCCCCCAACACTACCTCCACCCCCCCAACACTACCTCCACCCCCCAACACTACCTCCCTCCTCCACCCCCAACACTACCTCCACCCCCCCAACACTACCTCCTCCACACCGATGAAGAGGAGAGAAAATGAAGAGAACAAGGTGGTGAAGAAGACATGGAGGAGAAGAGGAGGAGAACAAGGGAAGGAGAAGAGGAGATCAAGAGAGAAGAGGAGGAGAGAAGGAGGAGAACAAAGAGAAGGAGAAGAGAAGATCAAGAGAGAAGAGGAGGAGAGAAGAGGAAGAGGAGAAAGAGAACAGCAGTATAGTTATATTAGTGTGGCCGGGTGCCAACTGTAGGTCGAGATGCTGTACAGTACCTTCCATCATCCGGCCAACACCTGCCATCTACCCGGCCAACACCTGCCATCTACCCGGCCCAAACCTTCCATCATCCGGCCAACACCTGCCATCTACCCGGCCCAAACCTTCCATCATCCGGCCAACACCTGCCATCTACCCGGCCCAAACCTTCCATCATCCGGCCAACACCTGCCATCTACCCGGCCCAAACCTTCCATCATCCGGCCAACACCTGCCATCTACCCGGCCCAAACCTTCCATCATCCGGCCAACACCTGCCATCTACCCGGCCCAAACCTTCCATCATCCGGCCAACACCTGCCATCTACCCGGCCCAAACCTTCCATCATCCGGCCAACACCTGCCATCTACCCGGCCCAAACCTTCCATCATCCGGCCAACACCTGCCATCTACCCGGCCCAAACCTTCCATCATCCGGCCAACACCTGCCATCTACCCGGCCCAAACCTTCCATCATCCGGCCAACACCTGCCATCTATCCGGCCAACACCTGCCATCTACCCGGCCAACACCTTCCATCATCCGGCCAACACCTGCCATCTACCCGGCCAACACCTTCCATCTACCCGGCCAACACCTTCCATCATCCGGCCAACACCTGCCATCTACCCGGCCAACACCTGCCATCTACCCGGCCCAAACCTTCCATCATCCGGCCAACACCTGCCATCTACCCGGCCAACACCTGCCATCTACCCAGCCAACACCTGCCATCTACCCGGCCCAAACTTTCTACCACCCGGCCAACACCTGCCCCCCCCCCCCCCCCCCCACACACGAGAGACAGACAGACAGACAGACAGACACAGGGTCTCCCCGGTAAGGTTCACACCCTGGTCACTCACCCGGCAGCTGCCCAGGGCGGAGTTAACCCTGGTATTAACTCCACATTAACTACACTTTCACCACTGATTTGTGATGTTAATATTTCTACAAGTCATCAGTAAAACGTCTTTCTCTTTTTCTTACTTTTTTATCTTCCTTTCTTTATTTTCTTCTCTGTTTCTTTCTATCTTTCTTTCCTTCCGTCCTTCCTTCCTCCCCTATCTTTCTCTTCCTTTCTCTAATTCCCTATATTTTCCTCTCTCTCTCTCTCTCTCTCTCTCTCTCTCTCTCTCTCTCTCTCTCTCTCTCTCTCCTACACCCAGTATTGTACCTACACACCCTACAGTCACACCCTGGACACTACACCCAGTACATGTACACATTACACCCAAATATACAGAACCAACACTGACCCAATTAACACATAAGTAACACATCTAGATCCAACACCAATCCAAGTAACACATCCAGAGCCAACACTGACCCAAGTAACACATAAGTAACACATCTGGAAGCAACACCGACCCAAGTAACACATACGTAACACATCTAGATCCAACACCAATCCAAGTAACACATCTAGAGCCAACACTGACCCAAGTAACATATAAGTAACACATTTAGAGCCAATACTGACCCAATTAACACATAAGTAACACATCTGGAAGCAACACCGACCCAGGTAACACATCTAGAGCCAACACCAACCCAAGTAACACATCCAGAGCCAAACAACACATAAGTAACACATATAGAACCAACACCATCCCAAGTAACACATAAGTAACAGTAGCGACCCAGTGTTGTACCTTGCTGTAGATGACTCCACTAAACAGGTTAATTAAAGCACCTTCAACCTACAAGGGGTCAACTTTTCTCTCCCACATAACTTGTTCTAACACACACACACACACACACACACACACACACACACTGACACACACACACACACACTGACACACATATTAAGTTAATTATGACACAAATACACTGGGTTAAGGTTCAGGTCAGATTAGGTTAGGACAGATTTGGTTAGGTCAGGTCATGTTAGGTTAGGTCAGATCATGTTAGGTTAGATCAGGTCATGTTAGGTTAGGTCAGGTCATGTTAGGTTAGGTTAACTTAGATCAGGTCATGTTAGGTCAGGTCTCAGAGTATATGAGTGACCTTGTTAAATATATTCACTGTGAGTAAACACCTCTAACGGACCCTCAATATAACGGACTTTCATCTCTATACCGCCCGTTAGATGGAGGTATAGATCTGTCTGTCTGTTTGTGAAACTGGTGGTCGTAAAGATAGAGCCAAAGACCCTGGCTGGGAGAACTGGGAGTACTTGGAGAGAACTGGGAGAGAACTGGGAAGACTGGGAGAGAACTGGAAGAGAAGTGGGAAGACTGGGAAGACTGGGAGAGAACTGGGAAGACTGGGAGAGAACTGGGAGAGAACTGGGAAGACTGGGAGAGAACTGGGGAGAGAACTGGGAGAGAACCTGTAAAACCAATCCCGGTAGACGGTAGGGAAATAAAAAAGACCCAACGATAAGGCAGTTAACACCAAAAAAAAAAAAACCAACACCAAGGTCTTTCATCAGAAGCGTTCACGAGGAAAGTTAATAAATTCCTTGTAAAGAACATCCGATGGACACCCCCCCCCCCCCCCAAACACGGTGCTCGGTGTGTGTGTGTGGATCAAAGACTCACTACCTCCAGGCCAATTTCCGGACAATGGGTAGATGGAATGAGGTGTTGGGAGGAGGGGGGAGGGAGGGGGGGGGGGAGACATCTCAGGCAAGACTCAGGCCACACCACCAACAGGCAGACAGACAGGCAGGCAGCGTCAACAGGAGCACCTCACTAGTTAGGGAAGAAGGGGGTAGCGAGGAGGTATGTAGGGGGGAAGGGGGAGGGAAAAGGGGACGAACCAACCACCCACCAGCAGCCATCAGATAAGAACAGCAGATCACGTTCACCATAGTAGCCTGGGTTAACACACACACACACACACACACACATCTCTTGCTCTGGTCTCTATCTCGTCAATTCATCTCCGGTTTCAACTTTTACTGGTTTTTATTTCTTAATCTAACCTAATCTAATCTAACATAACCTAACCTAACCTAACCTAACCTAACCTAACCAAACCTAACCTAACCTAACCTAACCTAATCTAACCTAACCTAACTTGTCTCTATAGAACGAAGGAAGGTTTCTATGGGTAATATTTCTCATCTTCCTAACATCTCCGTCCTTTAGATCCTACAGGCGTCCTTTGGATCCTACAGGCGTCCTTTAAATCCTACAGGCGTCCATTAGATCCTACAGGCGTCCTTTAGATCCTACAGGCGTCCTTTAGATCCTACAGGCGTCCTTTAAATCCTACAGGCGTCCATTAGATCCTACAGGCGTCCTTTAGATCCTACAGGCGTCCTTTAGAACCTGCAGACGTCCTTTAGATCTTACAGGCGTCCTTTAGACCCTGCAGGCGTCCTTTAGATCTTACAGGCGTCCTTTAGACCCTACAGGCGTCCTTTAGGTCCTACAGACGCCCTTAAGACCTAATAGATCCTTCAGGACTCCCAGAGGGTCGCCGGAACAAGGCCGTGACGACAATATATCACCGGTAATGTTCCACGACAGAAGGACCTAAGTGTCACGCTCCCCACCTGTCTACTGAGAGGGTCCACACACTGCTAATTAGGGTGGACTGTTGACTATGGAGTGGGGTTGTGGAGTGGGCAGGGAGTGGTGGGTGTGGAGTGGGCAGGGAGTGGGGTGATGGTTGTAGTGTGGAGGTAGTGGGGTGGTGGTTGTGGAGTGGTGGTTGTGGAGTGGGCAGGGAGTGGTGGGTGTGGAGTGGAGAGGGAGTGAGGTGGTGGTTGTAGTGTGGAGGGAGTGGGGTGGTGGTTGTGGAGTGGGCAGGGATTGGGGTGTGGAGGGAGGGAAGTAGGGAGTGAGTAGGATCTCGAAGCGTGAGGGAGTGAGAGTGGCGCTAAGTATGTAGTATGAGGGAATGAATGAGGTGCCACAGTATGAGGGAATGATTGAGGTGCCAAGAGTGTAGTATGAGTGAGTCACAGCACATCAAGACAGCTGGAATGTACGGTATAATAGCTGGGGGCAGTATAGTGCTATGTTAATGACCAGGTATAAGGCCACGACTTTCTACTCTACAGGACGACCATAACACCGTCCTGATGAGCCTTCCTTACGACCCCCCCCCCCCCCATGTAAACGACCTAACTTAACCTAACACTCCGCTACGACTATACGTAGCTTAACTCTCCCAGGAACGACTAAAACTCTCCCAAAAACGACTAAACTCTCCCAGGAACGACTAAAACTCTCCCAGGAACGACTAAACCTTCCAAAAACGACTAAACTCTCCCAAAAACGACTAAAACTCTCCCAGGAACGACTAAAACTCTCCCTTCCAACACCGAGAACTGATTTTCATACACACCTCCACCTCTCACGCACACGACGAAAACAAAAGCAGGTTGCGACAGACGGAGAGACCACCATGGCGTAAGGGGAATGGAGATGCATACCTACTGGGACCTCATTTGAATAATATACCCCTGTAACAATATACCCCTGTAACATATAGTATATACCTTCTCTCAAGCCGAAATATATCCTGGAAAATTTTTGTACCGTCTCAATAAAGTAACCTGGAAAATATATACCGTTTCACATATCAAAATTTATACTCTCTTACGTTAGAAATTATCCTGGAAAATATATACCGTACTGTAAGATTAAACCAAAACCTACTTGTAAGAACAGGAAGTAGCTCAAGTAGCAGCAACAACAACAACAACAACAACAACACACACACACACGTCTTGCTTCCAGAGGTTCAAGTTACACCTCGAGGGTATAGGAACGCTTGTGTGACTTGAGGCAGGAAGTCGAGGGAAAACAATACTTGCCTACCTTCTGTCTCTTATAACGCACCTTAACGCACTTTAATTACGCCGCTCGACACACCTGTACTGGCTGGTTTGTTTAGTAGTGTTATTTATTTAGCATGTGTGTTTTGTCGTGTGTGTGTGTGTGTGTGTGTGTGTGTGGTAACTATACATTGATTATATTACGTAACAGGTGTGTGTTCTGTCATGTGTGGAAACTGTTACTGTATATTGGCTATATTATTTAACACACAAACACAGAAAAACGCACACATACACACACACACACACTACTACTACCACACACACACTACTACTACTACCACACACACACTACTACTACTACCACACACACACTACTACTACTACCACACATATACACACACACACACTACTACTACCACACACACACACACACACACTACTACTACTACTACTACCACACACAAACACACACTACTACTACCACACACACACTACTACTACCACACACACACACACTCACACACACGTTCCTAAAACAGTATCATATAAACCCTTCACATAACCCCATACACAAGTGCCTCCTGATGAGTGTGTCTACAACAATAACACACTCTCCTGTACAGTACACTCCACCACTGGGAAAAAATATACAAATTCTTATGGTTTATGTCTCGATTTCGTAGCAGATGCAAAATAATAATAATAATAATAATAATAATAATAATAATAATAATAATAATAAATAAATAAATAAATAAATCCATCTTGACAGGGTAAGGAAGCGTGTACTGTATAGGTCTCCGATACCATTCGTCTTTCCATAACTTTGAATCGAATACCAAATTAGAGGCTTCAAATCTCTAATCATGAATTCCATAAGAAAATATAACGATACTATGTTCTAATCATAACAACAACAAACTGATATAACAAATTTTTCATCAGATATCGTAAAAAAAAATATCGATGTGTATAATATTCAGACGTATAGGAAGGGTGTTATGTACAGTACAGTCGGCTACAATTAGACCTGGTACAGTGACTGACGCTTTATTGTGAGATGTGGCAACTCTGTTTGTTTACATTGTATTAAACCCCCAGAATGACCCTAAAAGTAACCAGACTAAGGACACTACATAAGTCATTGTACCAGGTGTAAGTGGAAGCAACTGTACAAATACACCAGCCAATGTACCAGGTGTAAGTGGAAGCAACTGTACAAACACACCAGCCAATGTACCAGGTGTAAGTGGAAGCAACTGTACAAACGCACCAGCCAATGTACCAGGTGTAAGTGGAAGCAACTGTACAAACACACACCAGCCAATGTACCAGGTGTAAGTGGAAGCGAGTGAACCTTCTATACCTCCAGGGAATAAGACTGCCATCACTAGAGAGGTCGGTGGCAGAAAGCACACCAGCAACATGCCACACATACTGACGGTGACAGAGAAGAGCTTGAAGGAAAACATTACTGATGACGTCTGTGTACATGCCGGAGGAGGAGGAGGGAGAGGTGGAAGAAGAGGGAGAGAAAGGACAAGAGGAAAAGATAGAGGAGGAAGAGGAAAGGATGGAGGGAAAGTAGAAGACAATTAAGAATAGGAGAGAAGAAAAAGAGAAGGGAAAGGGGAGAAGATGGGCAAATGAGTAAAGGATGAAGGACTGGCGGTGAAGAATGAGAGAGAGAGAGAGAGAGAGAGAGAGAGAGAGAGAGAGAGAGAGAGAGAGAGAGAGAGAGAGAGCCACACACTCGGGTCAACAACTTTACGACAGATTCAGTGTGCTGTGGTCCTGGCCTCATGCTCTCATATGTCACTCTTCCTCATGACTGTTTATTGTATCAGTTACCTCATAACACACACACACACACACACTACATCATCCATACGTACACAAACACAACCATTGCTCTCGTCATTCACACACACAGACATATACAAGCACACACACACGCTACAAAAACTCCTTCCATACCTACACAAACACTAACCACCCCCCCCCCCCCCACACACACACAATTAGCGTGCATATGTCAACACTCTCCTCACTCTTACTCTTTAACTGTTTTTATTATTCACCTCCTAGAATGACAGTCATGTGTGGAATTTAGTTACGAATGTGTTTGTCTGTCTGTGTTTTATTTTTCTGATTAATTATTATCATTTACAATTATATTTCTAGTTCCTTTATGTATTTTGTGAAGCATTTATTATTCCCCTCCTTGAATGAGTGCCATGTGAGGAATTCAGTTAGCAGTGAGTCTGTCTGTCTGTTGTCTGTTTTAACCTTCTATTGAATGTCAATTGCTATTTTTTCGTGCTATTTTTAACTATTTTATGAAGATCCATTATTATCCTCCTCCTAAAATCAGAATCACGTGAGGAATTGCAGCAGTTCGGTAGTGAGTTTGACTTCGTATTTGTCTGTCTGTCTGTCTCAAGTTTTTCTCTGCCGTCTCGTTACCTTTTTTTTCCACCTGTGTTAATCAGATCTCCGGAGAAGTTTACAGACTTAATGACTAAAAAAAAGTTTCCCCGTTCCCCTGAGCTGGTTTTCGCTTGACACTGCGAACTTTGGGAGAAATGTGACGGGAAAAGGGACAGGAAAAATAATTAGGAAAGTAACGGGAAAAAAGAGGACCAGCAAAAATCACTGGAAAAATCGTTAGGAAAAAAGTAACAGGAACAAACTCACAAGAAAAAAGTAAGGAAAGAAGTCTCAGAAAAAAAGTGACAGGGAAAATAGTTAGGAAAGTGACGGGAAAAAAGAGAACCATCAAAAATAGTCAGTAAAAAAGTCACAGGGAGTCATAGAAAATATTCATCTCGCTTAACTTAAACAAACTTAACCTAACCAAATCCTAACCTAACCTAACCTACCACAACCAAACCCCAACCACGTTCAAATTTCAATAACACCACAATTATCATACATATTACCTCACATAAACTACGACTAAGCTTTAAATTCCACACAATAAATCACAAAATCACTAACTAACCACAAGGCATCAAGGTACACCCCCCCCCCCCACATATAAGGAATTCAATCACCTACGTCAACACCATCCATGCAATAAATCGGTTCCCAGTACTCAGAAATCACCCAGTAGTGAAGATGATGAATTGAGTACACGTAAACACACAACGTACTCGATGCTGTGATTTACCTATAATAAATTCACAGTGTTTGGTAATTTATATTCTGGGAGGATGTAAATGACAGTGGGTGATTGATTGATTGGGTGGGTGGGTGATTTATATAGAGGGTGTAGGATGTTTCTCTAGCGTCTCAGTGCCTCTGGTTATTGACATAGCAATATTCACACCTGAGTCCCCAAGTTCCTCCGCTGTCGAATCTATAGTCAATGGTTGAGTAACTGCGGAGACTTGTCAGGCTAGGTAAGTTAAGTTAGGTGGGTCATTTATACCTTCACTAAGGATAAGAACACAAAGAAAGCAGGTTACCTACTTACGGGTTACCAGCGCCGACCAGCGTCATGTCTGCGCCAAGTTTACCGGAATGAACAAAACATTATTTCTTGCTTGCCCGCGCGGGTGGACGAATTGTTGAGGCGGTGGTAGTTGCGTGAGGTGCGCCAGTTACACCATGTTTTCGTCAAACGATGTTCAACCTTCCTCAACATGTAGTCGAAAGTTTCCCCAAGTCTTTCTTATGTATTGAAAAAAAAACCCGACTCCTTGGGTCCCCTTTTAGCCCACTAAAAAGATGGAGATATCCACCGTAATTTTCTCTACGGCGATTGATTTCATGTACACCAGTTCTTTCCCTCCTGATGTTTACATAAGCACTGTAGAACAACAGAAAATCTCGTCAGACGAAGAGCTAGACATCTTTACTATACAACAGCTGGACCACAAGTCGCAAATATACCGGCGTCTTCTGTGTCCGTCCACCAGCGCTGACTGTCGACGCTGGTGGGAGTCAGCTGGAAACCGTCAAGCGGGTAACCTGCTTTCTGTGTGTACTTACCCGACGACATGACCTTAGAATACCCTAATAGTTGGCTAAATACGGGGATAAAACCACCATAAGACCCCTACTTAGATCACCTGGCCACACCGCCTCACCAACTGGCCTTCACCGTCTCATAAAACACCCACTCGTAGGTCCACCCAACATTATTTTGAAGGTTATAAAACGTCACAATGCCAACCCGCAAAGGATGGCATTTGCCGCAAGTGGTGGTGGTATATGCCGCAAGTGGTGGACAGTATATGCCGCAAGTGGTGGTGGTTTATGCCGCAAATGGTGGTGGCATATGCCTATGGTTAAGTGATTCCTTATACCAGTACTTGTTTGTTACTGTACAACACGGAAATATGTATAAGATAAACACACACAACCCTTCATATTATTATTAATACAACACGGAAATACGTATAAATGTTAAGGTAAGCATACACACAACCCCCCCTAGATAGTTATTACAACACGGAAATACAAACAGCCAGACATACACAACCTTCCACGATACAGTTATTACAACACGGAAATACAAACAATAACCAGACATACATAACCTTCCACGATACAGTTATTACAACACGGAAATACACATAAACACCCGGAGAAGCACAGACGTTAAACACTGTGTTATTATCTGGGGTGGGGGAGGAGAGAAGCGAGGAGGGGCGGTACAAGAGTTTCATCAGGGGGGAGGAGGGGGGGAGGGGGAGGGAAGGGGGGAGGGGTCCGTGGTGGTGTGGCGGGCAATGAAGGTTTGAGAAGTGGCTGTTTATGTCCCCATCAACACTCAAGATGAAAGGGAGTGAAAGCAATGGGAGGGGCAAGGGGGCAGTGGGGTAGGGGGTGTAGAGGGGGCAGGTGGAAGGGGACACACACACACAACATACTACTCCATCTGACAGTTATATTCACCGGGGATTCGCTACACAGGCCAAGGAACCAAAGGCACTGTAATATATCTCACCAGTTATGGCCGCCGCTCGTGTGAGTTATATAAGGCACACTTGGCCACATCTACCACTGGTTGTGTTTACCGTTTATGTTTGTCCGTTGTTCAGGTTGTGAGGAGGAAGAAGGTGGGGGAGATGTGGCCGAGGCGTCTTAAGTCGTAGGGGATATAATCTAACCTTAACCTAGTCTAGCCTCACCTAACCTAACTAAACCTAATCTAAACTATCCTATCCTAACCTAACCTAGTCTAGCCTCACCTAACCTAACTTAACCTAACCTAATCAAACCTAATCTAATCCAGTCTAACCAAACCTAGTCTGGCCTTACACAACCTAAACTATCCTAACCAAAACAAACCAAACCTAAACAATGCCATTCTAACCTATTCTAACATGACCTACCCTGACCTAACCAAACCAGACCAGACAGGACTGATTAAGGTAAATTCATAATTGTAATAATCCGTTGCTGAGTCTAGGTACAGTAACCCCTCTCAGTGAAACCTCCATCTAACGAACTATATAGAGATGAAAGTCCGGTATATCGAGGGTACGTTAGATATGAACCCTCCATCTAACGAACTATATAGAGATGAAAGTCCGGTATATCGAGGGTACGTTAGATATGAACCCTCCATCTAACGAACTATATAGAGATGAAAGTCCGGTATATCGAGGGTACGTTAGATATGAAACCTCCATATAACAAACTATATATTAGAGTTAAAAGTCCGTTATATGTAAGGTTGTATGGAGGAAAGTCCGTTATATCGAGGATTATATGGGAAAAGAAATCCTATATCTAGGAAAGTCTGTTATATCGAGGAAAGTCCGTTATATCGAGGGTTATATGGGAAAAGAAGTCCGTTATATCGAGGGTTATATGGGAAAAGAAGTCCGTTATATCGAGGAAAGTCCGTTATATGGAATTTTCAGTATACCTTCATGGTAAATAACAAAACACACACGACAAAGTCAATAAAATATGTAGTAAAAAAAATGGTGAGAAAACAGCTGACTTGTGCAGGGCTGGTTGACGACCATGATGTGGCGGAGATTGGTCACACACACACACACACACACACACACAGAGAACATAAGACAATACACACACACACACACACACACACATACTAGTAAACAAACCTCACCTACCTCACCTCCTCCCTCTCCCTCACCCCCTACCTCTCCCTCACCCCCTACCTCTCCCTCACCCCCTACCTCTCCCTCTCCCTCATCCCCTACCTCTCCCTCACCCCCTACCTCTCCCTCACCCCCTACCTCTCCCTCACCTCCTACCTCTCCCTCACCCCCTACCTCTCCCTCACCTCCTACCTCTCCCTCACTCCCTACCTCTCCCTCACTCCTTCCCTACCTCTCCCTCACTCCTCCCCTACCTCCCTACCTCTCCCTCACCCCCTCCCTCACCCCCTACCTCTCCCTCTCCCTCATCCCCTACCTCTCCCTCTCCCTCACCTCCTACCTCTCCCTCACCCATTAACTTTGATGACTCTCTAACCCACGACTCAACTAAGCTGACAGTGATGTAACTCGCCTGTCAGAGCGGTAAACAGGACACGCGATTTGGGTGTGGGCGTGTCCAGGAATAGCGTGGGTGGGGTTTGAATTGTGTGGGCGTGTCCAGGAATAGCGTGGGTGGGGTTTGAACAGTGTGGGCGTGTCCAAGAATAGCATGGGTGGAGTTTGAATTGTGTGGGCGTGTCCAAGAATAACATGGGTGGGGTTTGAACAGTATGGGCGTGTCCAGGAATAGCATGGGCGTATCCAGATATATAATGGATGGGATATGAACCTAAATATGATACGAAATTATTCACTATGTATCATACGCAATTTATTCACTTCTACGCATGATAAGAAAGTCAATTCTGTATTCTACGAAATTATTCATTGTAGAGTGTAAACAACAGAAAAAGGGTGTGTATAACATTAGATTATTCAGTGAGTAAACATCAGTGGACGGGGGGCAGCAGCTGAATTTCTAAGACGTGAAACTCAAAAAAAAAAATTCCATTGCAAGGGGTGTGACGCCTCATAGCCATTGTATTGCCTACTCTGTGAAGGTATTGTCAGGACGTCATCAAAAATCATTCGTCTCCAACTAGTTATAAAACGTTTGTGGGTAGTGGAGTAGATGAACGTTTGTGGGTAGTGGAGTAGATGAACGTTTGTGGGTAGTGGAGTAGATGAACGTTTGTGGGTAGTGGAGTAGATAAACGTTTGCAAGTCATCAATGGGGTTTAGTCATCGTGCTCAAGGGGTTAAGTCATCATTTCAAGGGGTTAAGTCATCGTACTCAAAGATTAAGTCATCGTACTAAAAGGTGAAGACATTGCATACAAGAGGTAAAATCATCGTATTTCCTAGTAGTAATAGCAGTTTCTAGTAGTAATTATAGTAGTAGAGCTGCTATTAGTATTATCACAGGCGAATTATCCCACAAATGCCAGCCCCTCAACACACCCTCATAAGCAACAACTTCCTTAAATAAACAAACTAGACAAGAAATCAATCGTGGGTAATCAAGGGGGAGAAAGGGGGGAAGGGGAGAGGGGGAATGGAAAGGCCAGGGGGAAGGAGGGAGGGGTATGGGGAGAGGAAGGGAAGGGGGAGGGGTGGGGAGGGGGTCGACAGAGGTTAGGGGGAAGGGGAGGGGAGAAAGGGAAGGAAAGGGAGTGGGGAGGGGGTAGGCAAGGGGAAGGGGTAAGAAATATCAACAAAGTGAGGACATTATATACACAATAGCTTATAATAACACGGGGGCACACCTGTAATTTGGCTCACCTGACGCGGCCCACACGACTCAGTGATGGATTCCACCCCACACATACACACACACACACACAAAGCGATTACAATATCCCCTTTGCCCTTGGGTGGGGGGGTAATAAAGGTAAAATTAACCTAACCTAACCAATAACAAGGGTTCATACCTAACCTAACCAATAACAAGGGTTCATACCTAACCTAACCTAACCAATAACAAGGGTTCATACCTAACCTAACCTAACCAATACTCCCATCGGACAGACCAAACAAAAGAATTTTAATTACTCTCCCACGTTACTAAGAGATTATGCCGATAACATTAGCATTTGCGTAATTGAGTTGTCACTTAGTTAGACTTTGGCCGAATAATTCACCGCAGGAGATGATTTACGGTTAGGTTAGGTTAGGTAATAATGGTTTTAACTGCAGGAAGCCTAATTTGCATATTATCACTTGAGTCCACACCACTACCACCATCACATCACACTACCACCATCACATCACATTACCACCATCACACTACAACCATCACATCACACTACCATCACACCACAATTACTACATACGGTAACATACATAGGCACACACACACACACACACACACACCAACGAAACACACACATACAAGCCGATTACTTAAAATTTCAATCACTCACCGAAGAACAAGAATACACATGTAGGTTAGAGGTAATTACAGCAATCTTCACATATCAACAGTATACAGAATTATGTACCCCTTGTAATTACCTGTGACCTGGGAATTATTACACCGTGTCTTAATGGAGGGAATTAATAGCTTAATATCACATAATTACTTTGAGATCGTGTACAAACGTTCCCCAGCATATACAGTAACAAACGTGGCCGTGTACAAACGTTCCCAGCATATACAGTAACAAACGTGGCCGTGTACAAACGTTCCCCAGCATATACAGTAACAAACGTGGCCGTGTACAAACGTTCCCCAGCATATACAGTAACAAACGTGGCCGTGTACAAACGTTCCCCAGCATATACAGTAACAAACGTGGCCGTGTACAAACGTAAACAAACGAGAAGTGAGGTAGGTGTCCGGAGTCATCACAATACAAAGGGGAAGAAAAACTAGAGGGTGAGTCAGTGGTGAAGAACGTCTACTACCACTACTACCACCACTACTACTACCACCACTACCACTACTACCACCACCACTACTACCACCACTACCACCACTACCACCACCACTTTTTGTCTCCTCAGGTGAGTTTGGAACGGTACTAATGAGTGAGGGTAGAGAGGTAAGTACTGAGAGGTGAGGGAGGGAGAGGGGGAGAGACCGAGGGAGGGACCGAGTGAGGGAGGGAGAGACCGAGGGAGGGAAGGAGTTAGAGAGAGAGGGAGGGAAGGAGTCAGGTACTGAGAGGTGAAGATGGCGACTAGTGAGCAAGGGAGGGAGGGAGAGAGGGAGGGATGGAGAGAGATACCGAGAGAGGGAAGGAGGGAGGGAGGGAGGGTAGATAGGACCCACATACCAGACGGGTTAGACAGGCTGGTGGGACGGGCTAATCTCAACTCTTGTTAGGTTAGGTTAAAGTTAGATTAGGTTAGGTTAAAGTTAGGTTAAGTTAAAGTTAGGTTAGGTTAAAGTTAGGTTAGGTTCAAATTCGCTGGTAATGCCTCTCTTAACAGTCCACCATTAACATAGCTTCACCTTAACGGGAAGAAACAAGAACCTCACTACAGCTGATGACTACCACCGCGCCACAACTGCTTCTTGCGCCCTTGTCTCAACACACAACTACGTCAACACACAACTACGTCAACACACAACTACATCAACACACAACTACGCCAACACACAACTACGCCAACACACAACTACGTCAACACACAACTACGTCAACACACAACTACGTCAACACACAACTACGTCAACACACAACTACGTCAACACACAACTACGTCAACACACAACTACATCAACACACAACTACGTCAACACACAACTACGTCAACACACAACTAAGTCAACACACAACTACGTCAACACACAGCTACGTCAACACACAGCTACGCCAACACACAACTACGTCAACACACAGCTACGTCAACACACAACTACGTCAACACACAGCTACGCCAACACACAGCTACGCCAACACACAACTACGTCAACACACAGCTACGTCAACACACAGCTACGTCAACACACAACTACGTCAACACACAACTACGATTAACTCAGCCTCGTGAATAAAACCGTTTATTTTGTACACATCTTTCTATTAAATAAATTAAACTGAATGTCGGCCATTCGTCGTAAGACCACCTCCCACACACAAACGTTCCCCGTGTAACTTCTGGGCACAACAGACGTTTCACCCAGTATATACACAAACGTTTCACCCAATATATACACAAACGTTTCTACCAGTATATACACAAACGTTTCACCCAGTATTTACACAAACGTTTCACCCAGTATTTACACAAACGTTTCACCCAGTATATACACAAACGTTTCACCCAGCGTATACACAGAAGCGAGTTTTACCCAGACTGAAAGTGGAAATGGGTCAGAACGGAAGCAGGAGGGAGGGGAGGGGAGGTCACGACGGATGGGAGGAGAGGGGAAGGTCAGGTCAAGATGGATGGGAGGAGGTCAGGTCAAGATGGATGGGAGGAGGTCAGGTCAAGATGGATGGGAGTAGAAGGGAAAGTCAGGTCAGGGTGGTGGGGGGGGGGGGGGAGAAAGTCGAGATGGAATAGAGAGGAGAGGAAATGGAGGAGGTCGGGAAGGGTCAGAGGTGTTCACGTGAGGCCACTACGGAGGTAACACACACACACACACACACACACACACACACACACTGAGATAAAGAGAAGCAGTCAGATAAAACAAAATGGCCGCAATTCTAGTCAGTGACTTTTGAGAAAATACCCCAGCCCACTCCACCTGAAGAACATCCACCCCAGCCCACTCCACCTGAAGAACATCCACCCCAGCCCACTCCACCTGAAGAACATCCACCCCAGCCCACTCCACCTGAAGAACATCCACCCCAGCCCACTCCACCTGAAGAACATCCACCCCAGCCCACTCCACCTGAAGAATATCCACCCCAGCCCACTCCACCAGTACAATATCCACCCCAACCCACTCCACCAGTACAATATCCACCCCAACCCACTCCACTAGTACAATATCCACCCTAGCCCACTCCACCAGTACAATATCCACCCCAACCCACTCCACTAGTACAATATCCACCCTAGCCCACTCCACCAGTACAATATCCACCCCAGCCTACTCCACCTGCAAAATCCCCCCCCCCCCCCCATCGCTACCTGGGGAGGATATTCTTCAGTTAATTCAAAATATAATTAAAATCCACAGGTGTTTTGGTCAGAGTTAACGTATTCATAACTCACTCGAAACGATATACATAGTGAATGATGAATAACTATGTATAATACCGGATATATGTCACCTTTATTTTACCTAAGTTAACTCCTCATGCACAAGACATTATTTCCCCCGTTAATTAATCATATAAAAATGTTTCCCCCTCTGATAAAAGATGACGCCCCTCTCTCAATTAATTTTTCCCGTCGATCGATCCATCACGGGATAAAATAACGACTCCAGCACTTTCTGTCAATTAATCAATCACCAGAATCAATCACCAGATAAAGGTCACTACCGACTGTGACCTTCCCCTTTCCCTTCCCTCCTCTTCCCTTCCCTTCCCTTCCCCTGACACGTTATCACGAGCGCCGCGGCAACACTCACCACATACATACATACATACAGGCCCTTTGGCTCTATATTACTGCATATGGTTGAATATTCTCTCTCTCTCTCTCTCTCTCTCTCTCTCTAATTGATTTCCTGACCATCAACTACTGAGATCATTACGCCCAGTCTCGTTTGGATGTGGTAGTTTAGGGGTAGTGGGTCGTGTCCGCTTCCCACCTGTACCTACACTATGTAAAAAATGTTCCTACACTATGTAAAAAAATGTACCTACACTATGTAAAAAAATGTTCCTACACTATGTAAAAAAAATCCACGTACAATGGGCGGCGGTATCATCTCACTGACTGCCGCCCCAAGCCACCCGCACTGTCCTGACTTATTAACATACCCGGTCCAAAACACGCCAGCAGGCTGAGTTGGGGGGTCAAGACAACCACCTGAACTAATTTATCTAATTGGCTCCTAGAGTAAATATTTAAACTGGCATGAGTACAAGTGTAGATCTGACACGGACTCAATTTATTCATCGTTAGAGGTTCCTGGTTTCCTATAAGGTTCCTACAGAGTCCTACACCAGTTAATATTGATATCCTATATAATCAAACCTACACTCGCTACCTGGTCTATGCCTTAACGAACATCTTGGCGTGTGATATGAAAATTCCGTGTTTTTAAAGATAACAAAATAATTATATCAATATTACGTTCATCTCACTACAATATATAATGAAAGATCTAAGTTTACCTTCTGCCTGTACACTGAGCCAAACAGAGGCCGTATTACACACCTCTACACTGAGCCACATCCAGGTCATATTACACACCTGTACACTGAGCCACACCCAGGCCATATTACACACCTCAACACACCTGTACACTAAGCCACACCCAGGCCATATTACACACCTGTACACTGAGTCACACCCAGGCCTTATTACACACCTCTACACACCTGCCAAGTGATCCGGATTACCTCACCTTAACATGATAAACACCAAAGTTTAACATCTCTGTGTAAGCAATTGAATCCCCATCAGACAAGTCAGGTTAATGTTAAGTTTGGTTAATAAGTTTGGTTAATGTTAAGTTTGGTTAATGTTAAGTTTGGTTAATGTTAAGGTTGGTTGATGTTAAGTTTGGTTGATGTTAAGTTTGGTTAATGTTAAGGTTGGTTGATGTTAAGTTTGGTTAATGTTAAGGTTGGTTGATGTTAAGTTTGGTTGATGTTAAGTTTGGTTAATGTTAAGGTTGGTTAATGATAAGTTTGGTTAATGTTAAGTTTGGTTAATGTTAAGTTTGGTTAATGATAAGTTTGGTTAATGTTAAGTTTGGTTAATGTTAAGTTTGGTTAATGATAAGTTTGGTTAATGATAAGTTTGGTTAATGATAAGTTTGGTTAATGTTAAGTTTGGTTAATGTTAAGTTTGGTTGATGTTAAGTTTGGTTAATGTTAAGTTTGGTTAATGTTAAGTTTGGTTGATGTTAAGTTTGGTTGATGTTAAGTTTGGTTAATGTTAAGTTTGGTTAATGTTAAGTTTGGTTAATGTTAAGTTTGGTTAATGTTAAGTTTGGTTAATGTTAAGTTTGGTTAATGTTAAGTTTGGTTAATGTTAAGTTTGGTTAATGTTAAGTTTGGTTAATGTTAAGTTTGGTTAATGATAAGTTTGGTTAATGTTAAGTTTGGTTAATGATAAGTTTGGTTAATGTTAAGTTTGGTTAATGTTAAGTTTGGTTAATGTTAAGTTTGGTTAATGTTAAGTTTGGTTAATGTTAAGTTTGGTTAATGTTAAGTTTGGTTAATGTTAAGTTTGGTTAATGATAAGTTTGGTTAATGTTAAGTTTGGTTAATGATAAGTTTGGTTAATGTTAAGTTTGGTTAATGTTAAGTTTGGTTAATGTTAAGTTTGGTTAATGCTAAATTGGGTTAGGACGAAAGGACATAAAAAAACAAAGACTAGACCCCGCATATAAGAACCAAGACCCCGCGTATAAGGACCACAGCGGGTAGTACACACTGTGCATTATAATCTGACATAAGAGCAGGTGTCCTTAATAAAAGCCAGGGGCCATAGTTCTAACAGTGAACGAGGAGTGTTCGTGGGATGGGTCAATGTACGTGGGATGGGTTAGCGTACGTGGGATGGGTTAGCGTACGTGGGATGGGTTAATGTACGTGTAGGGGGGTGCTCATGGTGGGGGGGTGGGGAGGGAGGGTGGGGTTGTGTTTGAGGGAGAAGGGTGTGGGGTAGTGCTGAGTGGGAAAGGGTGTGGGGTAGTGCTGAGTGGGAAAGGGTGGGGTAGTGCTGAGTGGGAAAGGGTGGTGTAGTGCTGGCCAGGTGAAGGGTGGGGGGGAGGGTAAATGTAGCTAGCTAACCGCCCACCCACCCACCCATCCGCCCACCGTATAATTCACTTCCTCCAGCATCCTCATAGTTATCTTCCAGCAACAACCACGCCCCTCTTCCTCCTCCTCCCTTCCTCTCCTCCTCCCCTTCCTCTTCTCCTACTCTCCTCCCCTTCCTCTTCTACCATAGCCTCCTAGTCGGGGACCACCACACACAGATAGACAGATAGATAGATAGATAATTAAAATCGTCTTTCAAGTTCACACTGACTGGATATACAAATGAATCCAACCAAACCCACACATGGATACATACATACATAGACCCACACAGAGAGAGAGAGAGTGTGTGTGTGTGTGTGTGTGTGTTCGAGTGCATAAATTAACCTGAAAATACATCTTCAGGTGACGCTGCCGAGAGATAAAGGTGAGGTAGGTGGTCCAGCCAGGCGCCGAGATGAACCCACAAGCATTCTCGTGTCTGATGACCAAGGTACTATACCCTTCCAAGCAACACGTATATAACCTAACCTAACCTGAACTAACCTGACCTAACCCAACCTAATCCAACCAAACCTAACCAGACCAAACCTAACCTGACCCAACCTAACCTGACCCAACATAATCTAACCAAACCTAACCAGACCAAATCTAACCAGACCAAACCTAACCTGACCCAACCTAACCTGACCCAACATAATCTAACCAAACCTAACCAGACCAAACCTAACCTGACCCAACCTAATCCAACCAAACCTAACCAGACCAAACCTAGCCTGACCCAACCTAATCTAACCAAACCTAACCTGACCCAACCTAATCTAACCAAACCTAACCAGACCAAACCTGACCCAACCAAACCTAACCAGACCAAACCTGACCCAACCTAACCTAACCTAACCTAACCTGACCAACCTAACCGAACACACAAAATACGACGGACTAATATAGGTGGTGGTTAATCACCAGGTAAAATAAGCTGGATGGGACTAATCTTCATATCCCTTAGGCTGAAATAAGCTGGAGGGGACTAATCTTCACATCCCTAAAGCTGAAATAAGCTGGGGGGACTAATCTTCACATCCCTTAGGCTGAAATAAGCTGGGGGGACTAATCTTCACATCCCTAAAGCTGAAATAAGCTGGAGGGGACTAATCTTCACATCCCTAAAGCTGAAATAAGCTGGAGGGGACTAATCTTCACATCCCTAAAGCTGAAATAAGCTGGAGGGAACTAATCATCATATCCCTTAGGCTGAAATAAGCTGGAGGGGACTAATCATCATATCCCTAACGCTGAAATAAGCTGGAGGGGACTAATCTTCACATCCCTAAAGCTGAAATAAGCTGGAGGGGACTAATCTTCACATCCCTAAAGCTGAAATAAGCTTCTAATTTCAGCACTACATCAACAAGACTAACATCAGCTGGGAACTTCTATCTGTTGAGGGTTCATCCTGGTGACCTGATCACTGGGTATAAACAAACTTTCTCCCACTTGAGGTCACCCACACGGCTATGGTTGCTCACTAACACAAGGTATTCTAACAGTCTCGCTTAACTTAACTAACCTAACCTAACCTAACTTAACCTAACTTAATCCTAACCTAACCTAACCTAACCTAACCTAACCTAACCTCATGCCCCCTAAATAGTGTTAAGGTGGTTAAGCTTCAGGTGAAATAAGCTGAGGTGGTGACTCTTAAGGTGAAATAAGCTGAGGTGGTGACTCTTAAGGTGAAATAAGCTGGGGTGGTGACTCTTCAGGTGAAATAAGCTGGGGTGGTATTTCTTCAGGTGATCCCAATCGTGGACAGATTCGTGAAAATACTGGAAAATGTTGATTAGTGTCACGACAAGTAAGAGGAACAACACCTGCCAGACGCAACACCTGTCACCTGCAGACCAACCGTCACACACCAGCCTCACCACACCTGCCAGACGCAACACCTGTCTCACCCGACACCTGCCGCACCACACCTGCCACAATCAACACACCTGTCTCACCCAACACCAGCCGCACCCAAACACCTGTCTTACCCAACACCTGCATCAATCAACATACCTGTTTGAGCCACACACCTGCATCAATCAACACACCTGTCTGAGCCACAATCAACACACCTGCCTGAGCCACACACCTGTCTAAACCACATACCTGTATATCATCGCAGTATTCAGGCCGCCGGTGTTTCTTGGCCTCAGTCGCTCCACAATGTAACTGAAACGACGGAAAACAACATTTGTAAAGCACCGCCTCAATAACTTATACAGATGTTATAATAACTCCCAGGGAAGGAAGGAAGGAAGGAAGGAAGGAAGAAGGGAAGGAAGGAAGGAAGAAGGGAAGGAAGGAAGGAAGGAAGGAAGGAAGGAAGGAAGGAAGGAGGGGAGGGAGGGAGGGAGGGAGGAAGAAGGAAGGAAGGAAGGGAGGGAGGAAGAAGGGAAGGAAGGAGGGAGGAAGAAGGGAAGGAAGAAGGAGGGAGGAAAGGATATGGAAGAATGAAAGAAGAGGAAAGGGAAGGACGGAAGGAAGGAAGGAAGAATGGGAAGGAGGAGAGAGAAGAGAAGGATACAATCACTATAATTTATATCCCATGTATAATTACTAATCCCTACAGATTATAGTCACTTAATATAGACAGATAAATTATACCACCTATATATCAACCATACATGAATATAATTAATACATAGAGCCCACAAATCAACCATACATGAATATAATTAATACATAGAGCCCACAAATCAACCATATATGTATAGCATGTATTATACTTATCCATATGCGTATACTGTATATTAAATTCATCTTATATACAATATCAAGATAATCAAGTCAGTAGAGCACATGAAGATTAGGCACTTCAATTATACCTGAAGATTGACCATATTAACGTAACCTCTAGGTAGGGGGGTTAATCTTCAAGTGATATGAGAGAGAGAGAGAGAGAGAGAGAGAGAGAGAGAGAGAGAGAGAGAGAGAGAGAGAGAGAAGTGGGGTCACCATCCACACACACACACACACAGTAAACTTTCTCCCACTCTCTACCACACACGGCCGTGCCAAGACACCCTCCACCCCGACTGCATCAAGATAGCGTCTCGCCTCGGTGTCTTACAAGGTCGAACGAAGGCTTTGGCGTTAACGGGAATTTTGTATCGAGGTTAGGTTATGTCGGGGTTAAGTTATGTCGGGTTAGGTACGTTAGGGTTAGGTGGTATCTAGGTTAGTGGTTATGTCCGGTTAGGTACGTTAGGTTAGTTGTATCTAGGTTAGGGTAGTTGCATCGAGGTTAGTTATGTCGGAGTTATGTTACGTTAGGTTAAGGTTTGTATCTAGGTAAGTATCGAGGTTAGGTTAGGTTGTATCGAGGTTAGGTTATGTCGGGTTAGGGTACGTTAGGTTAGGTTGTATCGAGTTAGGTTAGGTTGTATCGAGGTTAGGTTATGTCGGGGTTAGGGTACGTTAGGTTAGGTTGTATCTAGTAGGTTAGGTTGCATCGAGGTTAGGTTAGGTTGTATCCAGGTTAGGTTAGGTTGTATCGAGGTTAGGTTAGGTTGCATCTAGGTTAGGTTAGGTTGTATCGAGGTTAGGTTAGGTTGTATCGAGGTTAGGTTAGGTTGTATCGAGGTTAGGTATCATTACGTTATAGATACTAACTCAGCTCCGGGTCTCAGTTCGTGTATCACAATCAATGTTCATGACGGCGGAGATGAACTGACCAGAACTAATAGTGTTGGTTTAGGTTTGGTGAGTATTGTGTCGCGCGATGCGGTTCACTGCGCATGCGTACTGAGAACTTGGCCCGCGAGTGAGGTCTTGATTTTACTCCTAACCTGAACCTAACCTCGATACAACCTAACCTAACCTAACCTCGATACAACCTAACCTAACCTAATCTCGATACAACCTAACTTAACCTAACCTAACCACGATACAACCTAACTCGACCCTATGAAAATTAAGAGTAGGTGTAGTGGTGTGATAACGAGGGGAACCTCTTAAGACAGCTGGCCTGGGAGCTGCTTTAGTTCGGCGTCAGATTAATTGCTTCACTTTTATCTGTGGAAATAATTTTTTAGAGAATCCTGAACTAATTTAACCTAACTGGGGGAGCTTCCAGACCACGTAGGCCTATAGAATTATCTGAGAGGTGTATGTTTTGGTGTATGTGTACTGTTAGCAGGGGGGGCGTGGTGTGTAGAGGGGGGTGGGCACAGGGTGTAGGGGGGAACAGAAAGTATAGAGAGAGGGAGAACCGCGCAGATAGCTACACCGTATCCGAATCTGTAGCGCTTTCCCTTCCTTTCGTCCGGTCCACTATATGGCCGACTAGGATACCTTCACTACCGCTTGACGAACAAACTGCTGTAGTGGACACAACAGTATATTAGCGTGGACACAACAGTATACAGTAGGTGTTTGTTGAGGTAATATGACAGTGGCACAAGTCAGCTCCCCGTCTTGTGCTGCTGACGCCACAAAGTTAACCCAACTGTTTGTAGGGAGATCACGCCTTGCTGACAACAGTTCCTGGAGTCACAAGGCAACACCGGTGGTCCACACACTCGTACGTGCTATGGGTTCATTGTGTTAACAGCAATCTCAGCACTTGACGACAGCAGTTAACCAAGAGACATACACATCAATCTCACAGAGGGAATGTTACCCAAGGCACTACTCTGTATGTATAGATATGTTAGTATTAAGTAAATATACCTAAGATACATAATAAACACATGATAATACACCTTAGATACATAATAATACATAAATAAAACAGAGGAGAATACGTGTCTATGAAGACCTGATACTGAATTCTTACTTACTAAACCAATCAGGGAAAAATGTCACCCCCCCCCTATAAAAAAAAACTGAACAAATAATAACAAATTTTCAGTAGTGTTAAATTTTCCTTCACTCTGGTATATGAAATTCTAACCTCATTCAATTTAGTTATACCTCAGAGGAAGTCCCTGTGGGTCTAGTGGCTATTAGGAGGCAGTGCTGATACTGTAGACATAATCAAACCTGTATGTGTCTGTCTACCTGTCTGTCTATCCCACGTGTATGTATGTATGTCTGTCTAACTATCCAACGTGTATGTATGTATGTCTGTCTAACTATCCAACGTGTATGTATGTCTATCTGTCCTAACTATCCAACGTGTATGTATGTCTGTCTGTCTAACTATCCAACGTGTATGTATGTATGTCTGTCTAACTATCCAACGTGTATGTATGTATGTCTGTCTAACTATCCAACGTGTATGTATGTATGTCTGTCTAACTATCCCACGTGTATGTATGTATGTCTGTCTAACTATCCAACGTGTATGTATGTCTATCTGTCCTAACTATCCAACGTGTATGTATGTATGTCTGTCTAACTATCCAACGTGTATGTATGTCTGTCTGTCTAACTATCCAACGTGTATGTATGTATGTCTGTCTAACTATCCAACGTGTATGTATGTATGTCTGTCTAACTATCCAACGTGTATGTATGTATGTCTGTCTACCTATCCAACGTGTATGTATGTATGTCTGTCTAACTAACCAAAAGACACATTTCACCAGACATCTACTAACCTCTACACAACTAAGTTAAATAAGTGAGACAAAAAACACAAAAAAACATCTAGGTGAGAGACTTTATATCTCCACAGAGAGACAATTCTCCTTAGCGTCTCTTCCCTGTTGGAGATGATCACGGAAAATATTCACACAGTATATCTTGTTATCGAGACGCCTGACTGGTCGCGGGAGGAGAGGGGGCGGGGGGGATACTGCTAGGGGGGGGGGAGGGGGGAGAAACTGTTAGGGGGGCGGGGGTTGTGGGGAGGGGGAGAAACTGTTAGGGGGGCGGGGGTGTGGGGAGGGGATACTGTTAGGGGGGTGGGGGAGGGGGGATACTGTTAGGAGGGGCGGGGGGGTGTGTGGGGAGGGGGATACTGTTAGGGGGGGAGGGGGAGAAACTGTTAGGGGGCGGGGGGGGTGTGGGGAGGGGGGAGATACTGTTAGAGGGGGAGGGGGGGAGTTCTGTTAGGTTGTGGGGTACTGGTAGGTGTGGGGGGTTCCATTGGGTGTGAGGGGGGGGGGGTGTTCTGTGAGGTTGGGGGTTCCGTTAAGTTATCGTATTCAAGGGACTAAGTCATTGTACCTTAAATCGGTCCTCATACCATAAAACCCTAAAATCGACCACACTAAACCCTAAAATCGACCACACTAAACCCTAAAATCGACCACACTAAACCCTAAAATCGACCACACTAAACCCTAAAATCAGTCTCCATAACACGTGCATAATACAAGGTTGAAAGATATACCTGTATTACCGAACTCAAGGTCAACTCAGCGGAGAATAACCTGAATGAAGCGTCGTGGTTAAGGAGACAAAAAAACAAGGACCAAATACCTTTAATCATGGATACCTGACGAAGGCCAACAGCTGTGTGTGAGGAGGAGGAGGAAATGTCAAATGTGATTGGTGGATGAGAAGAGGAGGTAGAGGAGAGGAGGTAGAGGAGAGGAGGTAGAGAAGAGGAGGTAGAGGAGAGGGGGTAGAGGAGGTAGAGAAGAGGAGGTAGAGGAGAGGAGGTAGAGAAGAGGAGGTAGAGGAGAGGAGGTAGAGGAGAGGAGGTAGAGAAGAGGAGGTAGAGGAGAGGAGGTAGAGAAGAGGAGGTAAGAACAGAACAGCCAACACCCATCATTGCCATGTCTTGAGTGTTGGTGTTGGTGGTGGTGGTAGCTGAGTGCGTCATTCCTCCCTCACCTCACCTCCCGTCACACTTCAGCACACACACACACACACTAATCCCGTGCATTATGTTTTCCTGGGCCCAGTAGATAAGACTCGCTGATTCTTATACCCCCTTTTAGATTCCCTCCTTTGATACACTATATACCGACCACAAGACAGCCATAGTACAGTACCTTAAACCTACAATACTCCGAGGAAGTGTCAACGAGATTTCAGTGTAATATAACCTAACAAAACATGACCTCACTGTACCATTCATATATACTTGACCTCACTGACCTCACATCACCACCAACTCTTACACGCACAGACCAAATGACCTGCTCTTATAATAATTGGCATAAAACGTAAAATCAAGCACTGAAAAAAGTTAGCATAAGAACATAAGACTGGAGGAAACAGTAACTATTGGCCCATACTAAGCAGTACCGTTTACACCCAGTCCCTATATATCCATCCAACCTACTGTATGTTTGAAGCTATCGAGCGTATTGAGTTAATGATGATGTTTGGTAACTTGTTCCACTCGTCCACTACAAACCAATGTTTACCTATTTCGAGCCTAAATACAAATCTGTCTAATTTAAAACCATTGTTATGAGTTCGCTCCTGGTTGGATAGTTTGAGTACCTTTGTTCTGCCCTCCTTTGTTTAGCTCTGACTTCCATTTATACAGGCGAAGTTTACTCTATATAATCAAGCATTCATTCCAACACTGTCACCAGCTTCTTGGGGGATCACCCACCTTACACAGTCACCTCAAGAATTTCTTCCAACACCGACACACAATTTCACTCTTTCTCCTCGTTGACGGGCGATTTACCATGGTCAGTTACCCGCTTCAACCCTTCACTCACACCACAAAGTCAGATTGAATAGTGAGATTATGTTATACCAAATAATTCAATGTACAGATCTTAAGTTATCTCGGACATGACACACCCAAACCTTCGCTGTCCCCACAAACTGTATGAAATTGTATCCGACTGACAATACATTTACGGCAGTGTATAATACAATAATGCATCCATACACACCTCGACTATACACCACATAAATAAAGATTTGTTTTTATTTAAACTATATTATTCATCCATACGAAATTATACACAAAATTCACTGGAGCTCAAGAGATTAAACCGGCGTTAATTCCAGTGTTTATTTCCGTGTGTTATTTTATCGTTAATCTATCAATTTCAACAAGGGGAAAATAATACCATAATACAGTATTTAATAACGTAAGGTTTTAGGAGCGTCAATTTAATAAGCGGGGTAGAGCGAGTTTTTTTCACAGGATGACTATTATATATATATATACCCGTTGTGGCAAGCTGAGATTACCCCTGGGATTAAAATATTAAGCTAGGTTAGATTCGGTTAAGTTGGATTAGGTTTGGTTAGGTCAGATCAGATTCGATTAAGTTTGATTAGGTTAGGTCAGATCAGATTCGATTAAGTTTGGTTAGGTTAGGTCAGGTCAGATTCGATTAAGTTAGATGTCGTTTACAGCATGACACCAAATACAGTCCTCCCCTTCCCACCACCCGACTTGTTTCCCATACCCACCTTCGGTAAATCGTGCGGACAAATCTCGCATTTTCTCGTGATGGCCGAGAAATTGCCTTCGGGGTTATAGGTTTCCCGAGACACATTCAATTATCGGCCATCGTGAGAGACAACGAGACGAGACGTGTCCGCACGATAAACTACGAACTAAAGAAATAAAAATAAAAAAGTAAGCCATTTTTAGCTCTATAGCACTGGATCTTAACCTTCTTAGGGTCGCATCCCCTATAGCAGTTGGTCCTCACCCCCCCCCCCCCCCACCTTCCTTCATATAAAATTCCAAATCTAAAAATTCTAAAAAATTTCCTCTTGAATTAAATAGGAAAATTGATAAACTAGTTTTTCATTGGTTACTTAAATTATTCAAGAGTCTGTATAAGCAACTCGCTAAAACACAACATATTTACTGAGAACACATTTAGTGAGATCTTTTACACTGCTTCTGAACGACCAGATCCTGAATACGTGCCGCGTGCCAGGGAGATCACAGCCTAAGTCCCCTTCAACGTTCAGCTTCTTTCTGTATTTGGTCTTGACAGCAAACAAGTGCAGAAAATGCAGCCTCACAAAGACACGTAGATCCAAACATCGTCGGAATCCAAACAGCTTGACGTACAGTTCCCGACATTATTACTCGATTTTACATTTTGATTGACGTCGTTACCATTTACGACTTTTTGAAGGATCTGTGAGGAGCGAAAATCCAAGTAAGGACACACACACACACACACACACCTGTTAAAGCCATTCCTTATTTTTGCTCTGGGTTCGCCCCCCCCCCCCCTGGTTAAGAACTGCTGCTCTATGGAATAACAAAGAACTAGTGAGCGCTGTATGCTATCCCGTTCCGTAGTTCATGTTAAAATCAGCCATATTCAATCATGTTTTGTCTGTCTCAGGCATCGAAGGCCGAGAAACAGTAACGTGAAGAAGATCTGGATTTACAAACGTCACCTGTAGATACAGAACTACAGCAATGACTTAATAAATTAATAAAACAAGTGAGCCCAATCGTCCATCGCCAATACTTTGATGTAAAACTTCAAAACTTAAATATTAATGTTAAGCTACGTTGGTTTTCGAATTTAAACATTTTACACACGAGGTAGGAAGATCTTTGTTAGTAAAAGTAAAAAAAAAATATATATATAAAAGTTTATCTAGCGGGCGAGTCACTCCCCCCTCACGTCACATTCAGCTTGTCACAACACGGGACAACCACGAAGCCTGATGTTATCGTTAAACGCGGATTGGGATAATTTTTTACTCTACAAGGCAAGAGAGTTAAACGAGTACCTCCAGTGAATTTTTTATATGAGTATTATTTTTTTTATTTTTGAATCCGCCTAGTGGTTGTCCGGTGTCTCAAGATGAACAAGGTGTGTGAACAGGGTGTGTAGGCTCCATAGTGTGGTGTATTGTTACTGTACGATCGCTGGTTATCATCAAGACTATTTCGCTTATATTTAATTCAACTTTTTATTGCATCTTCAGTGGTATTCTACTCTCCCGTAACGTACTGCCTCACTCAACAATGAGAAGAACGGTTTTCGTGATGATAAATATACCGTTAAATAGATCTAAACTCATTAATAAATTATCAAAACCTTGACATACTGAGCTACAGTAGTGTCCTGTACATCACTACATGAAAATGTTATAAATTATATTTGGTAAAGATAAATGGTGTCCACCGTTACCTACACCATTAGCATGATACAGTTAACAAATGACAGGCGCCTGGCAGGCCACTCACTCACCATGATGATGAATGTCGTCGTCCACCACAGGAGACATCCATAGCGATACCCGCTCATAATTCCTCTCACAAAATATTCAACCCGCCACTCACACCATGCATGAACTCGCTTGCGAGTACACTTGTCGATTAAATGCTACAAAACAAAATAAAACTAAAAAAGGAACTCTTTTGTCCCTTCCCCCCGAATCATTCATGGGGGTACAACACTAAACGCACACAGGCATAACGCACACCGACTGCCTTGTTCACGATCCTTACACCTAGGCCGCCGTTGACTTTTGTCATTGCTGTAAGAATTTCCGAGTTAGTCGCAGGTAGGAAGTGGTCATAGGCAACACCACTCGTACGGCACAGGTAAACTCCGAGATGCCCTCACTGATGCCCGCGCTAGCAGGAGTTGAAGTTTATTTCTGTCATCAACTTTTCACTATTGGTGAATACCGCTAATTTAAGTTCTTGTCCTTCATCAATAGTACGAGGTAGGCACTACAAAATAGTTTACGTGCACATCATAAACAGAGGGACACGAGAAAGTCTTCTACAGGTTGCGTTCACAAACGATGGACAGAGGAGAGCAGCAGCACACCCATCCTCAACACTTGCTCAGAGCGCACTGACTGAGCTGTGACTCGATTGTCTGGGTCTGACTCCCTCACTCGCTCGACACACGAGTTGCTGAAGCTACAGTCGGTGTTCATTGCTCCCCTCCTCTTGATAACGAAATAAAAATAATAGCATCACTCACTAACAGTAGCTAGTTAATCATATTTAATTGAACGGTAAGCTCATCACGAGGGCACTTAAACTATCCACCCAGGAGCAAACTCGCAGCAATGGTTTTAAATTAGACAAATTTAGATTTAAACGCGATAGGTAAACACTGATTTGGAAATAGGGTAGTGGATGAGTGGAACAAATTCCCGAACTTCATGATTAACTCGAACACGCTGAGTAGCTTCAAATATAGGTTGGACGGATATATGAGCGATAGTGATTGTGTGTGTATGTTTAGTTCAAAGTTCGCCCCCTCCCCTCCCCCTCCTGGAAAATTTCTGGATACGCCACTGGTGTTGACAAAACTAATTGGCTCGAGAGTCAATTAGTAAAAAAAATATGAGTAAAAACCTTGTATTGTCTATTATACATCGGTAATATAATTCTGGCGTCATGTAATAAAGCGTATAGGTTTTACTGAGGTAAATTATAAACTTATGTGGTAAAATGTAAAATTCTAAGAAAACAAAACCACCTATCTATTAGTTGAACCTTATTTTTTCGCCCCTAGGCCCCGTGTGGGTCGATGACCTGTGCTCGGGTGGGCTATTCCCCGTAAAATACAAGGGACCAAACATCTAGACTAACAAAACTATAGGGTGTATATACAGTTAGCGTTAGTATCAGCAGCAGCAGTATTAATTCACGACTGTCTTACGTCCAGTTTTGGTCACCATACTAAAGAAACATTCAGAAAAGGGCAAAATTGATCCTGGGAATTAGAAACCTTTCGCACCGAGGCGAATTAAAAATACTGTAATGAATTTCTTATAATACAATAGTGGACACAAAGGTTTAACGGTACTGTACAAAAACAGCTCTGGGCGGAACACATT
Organism: Homarus gammarus; assembly: GCA_958450375.1. NCBI lineage: Eukaryota > Metazoa > Arthropoda > Malacostraca > Decapoda > Nephropidae > Homarus > Homarus gammarus. Next base: position 866,264 of record CAUDMG010004131.1, on the reverse strand, counting down.
GCACCGTACACCTGTACTGTATAGACAGGGACATGAGTTCGCTCCTTGTGGTGAAACTGAGTCACGGAAATGAGTCTCCGAACTGACTTACCCTGACTGTTTCATCTCATTTCGGGTCGATGCTGCTTCATTTTGGACAGGAGTGAACCTATGACCCCGACTGTACCTACAGACAGTATGGCTGACTAATATACTGTAGAATATATATTTTCTACTTTTAGATATTTTACATAGAAAAAATAAACCTTCCCAGTGATAAAAAAATCTTTAAAAAATTGTGCATTTAAGGTTGAGTTGACTTAATTGATAAAGAAAATGACATGTTAGAGACAGTTTTTGATGGAGTGAATTATGGTGAGACTTGAGGTGAGAACTATCAAGATGGTTGACTGCTGAGGCTCTCAAGTTATTAAGTGAATATAATGCTTCACCTTCAGTTATGTAAACACAAAACAACTAGTTTACCTTATGTGTGTTAGGCGGAGGTAGAGTCTCAGTCCTTTTCTTCCACCATCATCAAACTTTGTTGGTTTCTTCACTTTGTCTTCTTTGCATCTTGAGGTAAAGTGACATAAAAATACTACTCATCTGTGTCGACTACAACACAACACAGACCTTGTTAGTGTAGAACTGATCCCTAAAGCTGAACATTTTACTGTAATAAGCCTCAGTGTGTCTCACTACCTGAAGTTGGCACCGTTATACGTTTCCAGCACTGGCGGGGCAGGTGTTAGTACACTACAGAGAACATCTAGTATCCTCCCCTGACACATCATGGCTCACGGTCAACAAATCACAAATATGTGGTTTATGGACCTGCAATACTCTCTAGAAACTCAAAATTTAAAAATAATAATAATGATGATAATGATGATGACATTTAATTCTGGATGTTACGTTAATCAGCTAAGCTCAAACAGGTAACTTGCACTTACCTTAACCCCTTTCTGTAAAACAAAACAATATTGTATTAGATGTAGAATTTGTGTTCATTAAACAGGCTGCTTTATGAATCAAATATATGTACTGTAATGGACCTTAAACAATCTTTATTAAGAAAATAATAATTCCCCTGTGATAGGCTCTCACACATAGTATAAACTTAAGGCTAAATTAAACCAAATGTTACTCAGCTGTCAACATGTTTATCACTAATGACGTAGGAATATTTAGTTGTCATAACCTATCAAACCCACTTCATATAACCCTCTTAAAGTCAGCGAAACGAACTAAATTACGTGGCTCTTGGAGAAATTTTGCCCACACTCACATGTTATTTATCAATGTTACTAACAAGTTGTATAAAATGTTATCTTGACGTCCACACTACAGTACGTCAATGTTATTAAGCACACAAGTTGATACTGAAATGTGGAGTGAGGAGGTCGTGTTTGCCGTAAGGTCAGTTGTTTACTTCTTGCAAACAGTAATGAAGAACAAAGACGTTTTCTGGGTACGGCCCATGTAAGAATTTTGTGACTATTTCACTACAGATGTTGGGAAAGTTTCATGGCAAGACAATTAATAAATGGAGGAAGAACAATGAACGTTCAATTTTATATATTTAACTTTATTTTCATCAATACTCTATTCTACTAATATATTTTATGTAATCGTTCCTTGCTAATTCTATATTCATATCACCACCTCCCGTCATTTACATATTAATACATAATTTCTTTCACATGTACAGTTTAATTGTTCCAATCAAGTAAACTATGAATAAAATAAAAATAATGTCAATAAATTAGTATTCATTCACTTACTTCACGGGTTTTGAGGGGTACACTTCCATCCTTTAATAATAATAGGCTGTTGAAAGTAAACCATTTGCTTCCGTACACTTCATCAACTGCAGCTCAACTTTTTATTCCCTTTCCCCTCGTTGGAGCTGCCCAATCACAGACCTCAATTAGTTGACATGTAGCTCGACCACTCCATTTGAATGTTACTGGAAAAATGGCAGAGGCAAAGCCAGTCTCTGATGTTCACCTCTCAGCTGACTGGAACAAACTGAAAGGACAAAGAAAAGGATTTGAACAACCTGTGTGTGGACGCAGTTATAACGCTAAATAACAAGTTATGCAACATCCTTTGATCTTTCCGACTTCAAACAGTTAACATCCATTGTTATAAACCGAGATTTTTTGTTATATAACATGAAATTTCACTAAATATTCTCGAAAATGTTACATAACATTGTTAATAACACGCGTTTTATAGAAGGGTGTGAACGCGGCTTACACTAACCTGGAGTAACTTTGTAAGTTTACTACAACATAATTATGTCATTAATCTATCATTGTGGTTCTCGTGGTAGCGCTAAGGCTAAGTGTACCTGTAACAAGCTACCATACACCAGCTCGCCATCCATCACACAATATCCTGTACTTCCCATCCTCCCGCTGTCGACACTTCCACTCCCCTTAACACTGCCATCCTTCCCCCCATGGTTACTTTCCACAGTTAATACTGCCATCCTTCCCCCATGGACACTTTCCACAGTTACACTATCACCCCACCAGCTGTGAACACTGCCAAAAATGTGCTTATTAAAGAAACTTTCAGGCTACCTCACGTCTTTTCATCCCGAGAAAAATCAGGCTAGACTCGTACAGGGTACAGTACCCGGAATCAGTTGCCTAACGCTACCTTTAATAGTCCAACAGGCCCTGACTGCGTTCAGTATATTTATAATTTAAAGGCGTCAGATTATGTATATTTAAATAATCACTTTTGCATATATATTGGATTACTATGAGTAGACTATATTCATGTTCGCTAAACGAGTTTGTATATATTCATCTGTTGAATAACGTGCTTTTTTATTTCACCTTTTAGCGGTTAGTAAACATTAATATAAACCAAACCAATTCCTGAATATTCATATCCTAAGGGCTAGGGGTTATTGTTATCTATTTTAGAACACCCGCTGTCTGCACCTCGTTTTCAATTCCCAAAACCTGCGCCTGATACTTAATTTCCAATGGACACGATAAATATGTCTTTGTAACCAACAATAGTAGCATGACCGGTCTTATCACTCTTATGCCGCCATACAACTAAAATTTCAATCTGTGCTCACATGACGCGGACACCAATATCAATTCAACTAGTAAGAAAAAAAATGACATAGCAGCCCGACAGATGGCAGCACAAAGCAGGGGTGACAAATGGCCGTTTACACGGCCAAATTTATCTAATTAGGCCGTAAAAACCTTCGCCTGGCCGTGGAAAATGGACGGTCACGGCCAAACTATTTGACCGTATTTTGTAAAGCACGTATTAATTCCTCATCTAGTGGATTTTGAAGAAAAGTCTAGCAGATTTTCAAATTTCACAATGAAAATGCTGGCTCAGTGACCTCACCTTGTCATGACCTCACCTAATCAGTGACCTCACCTCTTCACAAGGTTTACGTGACCTACTGATCTGACTGATCTTTCTAGTTACTACCTTAGTTGTTAGTTCTCATATTTGAGTTGTTCAGGCTGAACGTGTCCAGCATATGGGTTAAGCTTCAGAGCTTACAAAGCCATCTGAGTTACTTTATGAAATTCCGAGTGCAAGTTTTCAAAATGTCCACTAGTAAATGGAAAGGTCCTAGGACAGTGGTAGAAAATATAACAAACCAGAGGACGATGACGAACTAGACGTTTTGCTGACGCCAACTCGTGTTATCAAGTTATCATGCTCCACCACCATTATCATGCTCCACCACCATTATCATGCTCCACCACCATTTCAGATTAAGGTAATTCTTCACTGTTCATTATAGATATTATGTTTGTGTAATTATTGGGCTCTCAATTCCAAGTGAAAATTTGGTTTTATTACCACATTTTAAGTGGCTATTGTAGGGGATACTTTTATTTTGTGTGGATTGCAAAAATAGCCTTGTGCTTCCCACCCAAAAACTTTGACCGAATTTTGGCCGTGAGATGGCGTGAAGTTGGCCGTGAGATGGCGTGAAGTTGGCCGTGAAGCTTGTCGTACATCTGGCAACACAACTCGGCGCGAAAATGATGGCAAGTAAACTGTTGTAACCAAAACCCACTTGAAGGATCTTATCATCTTACCTTGGCTTAACATTTCCAGTGCCTGTAGCTACTATAGAGGAAGAAGCTGTGTGATCCCCGCCGGACGTCCAACAGTGATCCTCGGGCGCCGTCACTTGCATGTATCCCGTCGGTGTGTAGCATCCTCCCTCCAGGCATCACCGAAATATATCAATATGTTACTGTCATTTATATTAGGCCCAGACACCCACACACGGGCTGGTAAGTATTACACCCTGGCCATTTCATATCACCAACTAGAAGCGATGAAGAATAAAATGTCAAAGTTTAATTGAACATTCACTCCTACTTCAATTATCTCCAACAATACAGTTTTATCCTTAACCTCCACCTCATTATATTTTAAACACCAAAACCATGTAATTATCGACAAAATAAGACATTAACAAAATTTCAAATGCAATAAATCTACAGCCACAACCATGACACATTGATGTTCCCGTTGCTTATTTCTTATATAAATTTCACATTTTATTTAATTACAGATGAATTCATACACACATTGATTACTAATGATTGTCCACGACACGAGACACTTACCTTGCCGCACCAGAGTTGAACTAGACGAATAATTCTGGGTTATAAAGGAGAGGATTTGTAGCACGAGGCACCATGGACAACAGGCGGCGCACTGACTCGAGGGGGAATTGAATTTTCGAGTTCATTTGTATATCCACACAAAATCTTATATAATAATTAAATATAGTGTTGAAAAAATATGCAAATAAATACAATACAAATATTTACGTGAAATCTATAATTTTTAGTGAACAAGTTTGAATCAGCTGTTACAGTATCTAGAGTACTGTATGTAGTACTTGTAGCACTATATATATGATCAGTTGTTCTCGGTAGAATATATTAAATATACGCATTATAAATTTTTAACATGTACAGTGAGCAAGAAAGAAAAATATCGAAAAACTCAAACATAAAATTTAGCTTGTGGTCATGTTTGGCACTGTGACACTGTATGACAATAATTAAGTGATGTATAAGTAGTATATCACTTATTTTCAATTACCGACGGCTAATATATATATCAATCTGTAATATGCGCTAAATCATAATTGGTAAAGAGCAATAGCACATAATATAAGTCAAATATAAGTGCCGATACATTTACTTAGCCCAGCCTCTAATTTTCTTATTTTTCACATTCATTGAGTAAACTCAGTCGTATATATTTCACCTGATGGCTTTACACCAACACGTGTATAAAAAATGACAGCAGGAAGCCAAGGATGATAAGAATGTAATACAGCATAGTACATATATATACAGTACACAGTATGTTGTATATGGGGATTCAATGAACGAGTATCACATTGAACTGTAATAGTACTTATTGCTGCAGGTTGTCTTTACTTTACACTTCCAAAATTTTGAGTAAAGGTTCCACAATTGTACATACCGTTTATTTTATCACATGATGATTAGGCACTCCAGCTTATTTCACCAGATTACACCCTAACACAACTGCCAGGTAATATTACGGTGATTAATTGTCATGTGATTACTTTTTTAACTGGCAGGTGCTTCATCAGATGTTATATTGCTTCATGATAACTGTAGGTGTAGTTTCAGTAACAGTAGCAAGCAGTGAAATAGTACAGGACCTGTATTTATGGTAAAAGAAGTGGGAAATGGAGCTGTTTGGTCTTGCTATACAATCTTTGAAGGAACAGCTGCCTTGGTTGTACAGGTACTCGTACTCATAGTTGGGAGGTGGGAGGTTATGTTCTAAAGTAACAGACACTTACCTTGCTGAAACTTCTGTAGTTTTGTCAGGGTCATCACTGACTTCTGCCTTTTACATTTCACTCCACTAGCACTGACACTAGGCAGTCTTTTAGGGGTCATTTCCCACAGAAACACGAGATGCTGTGTGGGGTGACTCGTTGTGCTGTGGGAAAATGTTTGCAAGCTAGCCACCATCTGCTTACCACAAATCGTCACTATGGGTAAGCCAATTATGGTCTGATGAATCATTATAAAGATGGTAGGAACAGGGAGATCTAAACAAATAAAACAGTATATACACCAACTGGGAACTTCAAAGTGAGATAAATCAAGACAAAATAGGACATATATTGAGGTAACATAAAAATTACATTCATGCATAAATCAAGATCTGGTTCTATAAAGTCCTTACTCAGGTTAAGCCACATACACACATATGACTTCCACCTTCATCATCACTTTTTTACAGCCATTTTCAAAGCTTGTGGGGGTTAGTTGTGATTACCTGATGGTATGGCACCCTGGTCACTATTAGGCAAATATGAAGCAAGGTTTACGGTTGGATGCCCTTCTTATTGCTCGCCCACTCTTACAGTAGGAAATGGATATTATATGTAAGAGTTCCAAGTACCCTCTTACAGTATATGGCAAGGATGGTGTGTAACTCCCGGTCACCATTTCTCAATACCCAAACAAACTACCGTATCTTCAGTATGCAGTTCTTACACACTGTGGCTGGACTTCAACACAGCAATTCTAGAAATTCATCCCACAATTTAGATAGTGTTGCAATGTTTAGGAATATTAAAACGACAGAGTACTGTAATTCATATAATCACTTGATACAATACGTGGTAACATAATGCCCTACTTTAACTATATTTTAACTATCAACTACATGAAAGCACTGGACAAACAAAGTGTCTTGAGAAGCATGACAAGAAATTTTATACTGAACAGTTGTGCACACTTCTCTGGAAAGTCAAACATTAATTTATGTCACTAAACTTACCTCTCACACAAAATATGCTATAATAACTAAATAAAATCTTGATTCCTTGACTGAGCAGTGGTTAGTGAATCAGGACACTGCTCAACTAGCCTGTATTAGATCACAGAGCAGACTGAGCTGGCCCCCACAACAGTATTGATCAAGTGGTGTGGTAGAAACCTGATCAATGTGACCCTACACAAAAATGACAGACATCTAGACTACCATGGGGACCTCTTAATTGTACTGGGGAGATGTTACATGTTTTAGTAAATAATATGATACAAGGAGTTTATATTAAATTTTATAAACTATTTTTATTGTTCCCTTAATATCTGTAAACACATCATACAACATTATCAGGTAAAGTTAGGAAAATAACAAATATTTCCACTTAATCATCAACTGATACCCTTCACGATGTCTTCATGCACGGTTCACAATACCAATATCAATAATAATACATAACATTGTTTCCAAAATCATAAAAATACATTAATTTTAATCCATAAGAAAGACAAAATTGGTAATTAATTTATACTGAGTATATCAATGACCTTGCACTGCTTTCTTTCACATACTACTACAATACTATAAAATTTACAGTACTATATACTTCTACCAATGGCTAGTCATGACATCTAATAAATTTCTCCAAAATCAGAAACCTATCATGATGCTAAAAACAGAAACTGGCTCGGACATTATACTGTGAATGACATAAAATACCAAGAACATCTAGTAACCCTCAGTGGTAACAAAAAAATAACTGTTCCCAAAGCAAACTCTGGAAACAGTGAATCATGGCAGTAATGGAAGATAATACAGTACTGTACTGTATACACAATGAATCATCTCATGAAGAGTTTAACAGAGGTAGACACTACAACTGAAGTAATGAAACAACATGTGAATAATAAAGACCATCCTGCACTATCCTTGTTGAACATAGGCAGGTAGCTTCATGCACACCTATTATCCACTGCCCACAACTATGGACTAAGATAGTGTGTCAGAGGTGAGAGGAGGGTCACCTATGCCATACTGTTACACACAAACAGTAAGCAGTAGATGAAGTAGCTAAGCTTAAACATAGGAAGGTCAGGTGTGTGAAACAGACACACACTTGTGACGGTTGTCCTTAAGGATCAGGTGTGAGGGGCAGGCACAGGTGTAGCCATGAGGAGATGATGTTGATAGCAAACATAAATGGCTACACTTGTGACTCTTGCATGGATTCTTCACCTGGAGGTAAAGTAAAAAGATCACTGTAAATACTTAAACCAATGGAAAGTATGTAGGAGCACTGAATCTATCTTCTAAAACCACTGAAACACATGATGTCAGGGACTGTGTTATTAAAATTTCATGAGAATAGACTGAGGCAATGTTCAGATATTATGCAGGGAAATGGCTTCTTAGATAGGGGAAAATACCAAATAACCGAAACAACACAAAGTGGTTTATATTCGAGGCAAGTAATTTACAATGTGGCAATATATGAAATTGGAAGCAACATTGATACCTTGAATATCAGGTCAAACTTTAAAAGACAGTACGAAATATTGTACAGGTAGACAGCAATTTACGAGGATTTGACTGATGAAAATTTGCAGTTATGATAAGAGTTTCATCAGTAATAATAAAAAGATACTAAGATTATATTTTTTTAACTAGTATGCTTATTTCACCAACTTATTTCATTATTCTCTAACACCTGCAATGTTATTAGGAATACAAATAAGCTACAACCACAATATACAGCTCCTCCCCGACTTACGACCTGCCTCAGTCGTACCAAAATTTTGTCAAATTACCTATTTTCAAGTCCCAACTTCAGTACACAGGCAAAATTTTCATTTGTAATTCACTTTAAAATGGCTGGCAAGCTTAAAAGTGAGAGTTTTGTGGTGCTGAGGAGAAAAAAGAGGGACTCATTTTAGATTTAGTATGTACATTAAGCATTTTCGATTTACGACCTGGATTTGGGTCCCTAACCCCGTCACAAGTCGGGGAGCAGCTGTAATTTACTCCTTAAACTCATATGAGGACAAGGAGACTCATCACTCACAGTCACTGATCCAGTTAACTGATTGCCCAATATCTTCTCATATACTTGATGTAATATGTGGAAAATTAAGTAAAGAAATTAAGTTTGTAAACTTAAATGTCATACCTCAGACGGGCCAGGGACAAGCAGCCTTGGGGTTCGTCCGGCAGACACCTCCTGAAGTAGATATTAACACAGTAAGAAAAGTAGACTTAACATACGTGGTATTGTAAAGTTCACATCACTGAAGAAAATTATAATACAACTTATTCCATACAGTAGTTATTAGTTTAGTGTTTGGATATATGCCTCATATATTTATTCAGCAAAACTATAAAACAAGCTTACAATTGGTTTGGCATGTACTGTATAATAGACAATACTGTATAGGGATTAGCATGTTTATAGACAATATTGGTATAGGGTGTAAACATAATCAAAGCACATTCTGTACACATTGGATCCGATGAGTTCCTAAACGACCAATACACCTATGCTGTGACGTAACCACTAATATGAACCACACTACACATTGTTCCCACGAGTAATTTGGTTTCCTCTGAATGTGCATATACAGTAATAATAATACTTACAAAGGATAAAACAGGAAATGCCGCCAGCAAACGATATACAGTACGGAATTTAGCAATAGTATCGGTCGTCTGTGGTGGGAGATACTTTTTGATCACATATAGACCGGGGAGGTATATAATTTCCAACACAACTAGACGGTATACAACAATAGTAAACAGAAAGGCAATCTGACCAAGGATAGCCGACAAAACCACCACATGATTATTTACAGTAGAGTTCTTTGCTTAGGCTTGAGTACTAATCAGTAATGGCATATCTACAGGAGGCTCATGGCTCACTTTAACAATACTGTACATCTGTGGTTAATAATATATAAACTCACTCTCTTTTTTCTGAAGCTTCATATTCATCTGTTACATAGTTTTAGTTTTAACTTTGTCTTGTTTAAAATTATTATTGTGTTAATGTGATCAGGTAAAGAAGAAAAGTTATATGCTTGACTACAGACACCAGGTACCATAAATTGCATTCTCTTCCTCTAGTACCCTGCCAGTTCATATCTCTAATCCTTACATAACTTGTTTCCTGAGATGCTCTGTGACACCTCAACTCACCTCAGGGAAAAGGTCTGGGTGGATGACTTTGATCCCAAATGGTTGGCCCGGAAGTTCTTTAATTAAGGGAGTCATGTTCCTGCAGGTTCCTTTTCTGCACGTCCATACCTGAAGACAAGACAGTATGTACGTTATATACACATTAGGCTGTGGGAAAGTTACCTGAAATGTGTACAGGAGGGAAGGTGGTGCTGGGTGGGTGATGAGTGGCACAGGATGGGATAATGTGGTATAGAACTACAGATAAAAGTGTAAAGGTAGTATAAAAGTGGTGCAAATTGGGATGAAGAGAGATGGTAGGTAACATGTCAAGATTGGGGAGGTATAAAGGCAAATAATGCAGGTTTACGTGAGAGTAAGTGGAAACAAAGGCAACCAAAGATTACGCCAAGTGTGTTACAGAATAATAGTGATGAAAATTGGTTGGAAATGAAACAATTACACCACATATAAATATAAACTACAAGTATTGTTTGTTGGAATGACACAAATACTCTTTACTATGACAACTTTCACTTGATAAATTCCCATCAAAATGTAATAGATATACAAATAACAACTTCATGTAGCTCATCTACCTTAAAAGTTTGTGATAAGTTGAGCTACAATTGGTAAAACATGATGGATGGGGAGTTACATCATGCATTTACAGACTGTCACTTGTCAGCTCACTCGTCTTTGGGTTGGTTTAGTGTTTGACGGTGGAATTTGGTTTCATAACAACACAAAATAGAAGTTAATGTCTTAAACACAAAGAGCAAAGAAAAAAAAGAGTTGAGGAGTTTATAAAAGGTATTTCAACTGTACATAGAGATGATCATGGTAAGAACATTTCATTTGTTTAGAGAGTCAGGTGGAAAATTGAACACAAAAGACACTAACCTTTTGGGTTAACCAGTCAGTCCAGAAGAGATGCTTCCCAAACAGGTCCAGTGAAAATGGATGAGAAATGTTGCCACTACTCATAAGCTAAAAAGAAAAATTATTTATGGAGAAATCACACAAAATATTATACAGTAGAACAGTACAGAAGCTCAACCTTTAAATTTGACATCCTATATTGCTTATACACTTAAAACATTAGTGTAGTCATTCTTAATCAATAAAATCTTGTTTTTCACATTACTCTTTATTTTTCATTACTTCTGATCTCCAAAGACTAAAGAGAACAAGAAGATCAGTTATTTAAAATACTGTAATGACAACTTGCACTATACAGTAGTTCCACATAGCTTCAACAAAATCAAAAGCATCCATTATCTTATCACTCAACAATGTATACCCACTGTCCGATTGGTTCCATCATAATTAATGCGTTCTAAAGAGTTTGTTAAGGCATCCATCCAATAGATCCTCTTCTTCCTTTGGTCTAGAGCCAAAGCATTAGGCCATCCCAGTTCTGACACTATCTTGAACCTTCCAGATCCATCCATATTTGCTGACTCCACTTCGCCATCTCTCCAATTGGTCCAAAAAACTTTCCTGTAATGCCAAATGAAAAATCCATGAATGAAAAACAGACAATAGGTTATGTTTTGATATGATGTTACTATTTTTTAAATTTTCAAGTGTTAATATATGGACATTAGTAGAACATTTCATAGATGCCAAGATATAAGTGCATCAAGTGGTCCAGAAAGTAACCCAAAACAAGGAAGAATGTTCAGTCAATTTATATGGAAGTAATATATCAATAATCTTCTGATGATGGTAAAATATGCCAGTACTATACCAAAAGGATAGAAAAGGGCATGTAGTAAAGTTAAGTTTTCCAATCACTACAAAATCTCAAAAGGAAATAAGAAAATAATTAATGCTGTGACAATTTGTTGATCAAAATTAACCGATAGCATCTTGAACTAGGGGAAAAGTTTTCATCAGAGATATTTAATGACTCACAAGTACAGTCAGGCAACATTACTGTAATAAATGCTAAACACACACAAAACCTATGAAAAGGAGAATAAACTTTGAATAAAACATTTAACAGATGTTAAATGTTAAGTAACAGTAAAGATTATTTCACCTTGGGGAGCTAATACATCTCCTCCCCGACATACGACCATCTCAGTCGTGCTAAAATTTTGTCAAATTACGTATTTTCAAGTCCCAACGTCAGTGATTGCGCTGTGATCTGACAAAATTTTCGTTTGAAATTCACTTTAAAATGGCTGGCAAGCTTAAAAGTGAGAGTTTTGTGGTGCTGAGAAGAAAAAGAGACACCCATTTTAGATTTTCTATGTATTATTTAAGCATTTTCAACTTACGACCTGGATTCGGGTCCCTAACCCAGTCGTAAGTCGGGGAGGAGTTGTATTTAATGCGATCTAATTACAGTACTGTATCTGAGAACACATCCTGACCTGTTGTGAAGATCTAGTTGGATGGCTCTACAGGATGTGATGTTGGTGATGAGTGTTGCACAGGAAACACCATCCAGAGAACACACATCAATTCGGTGTTGTTCGCTGATTGTCATGTACAGGTTCCTACCCATCCAGTCCAGTGCCAGCCCCTCTACTATAGCCCCATCTGTTGAGACAGTCACCATGCTGGTAAACACACTATTATACTTACAATCACTTCACCCCTTCGCCTCCATAACTCTCTTTGCTTTATTAATAGAGAGAATTAATCACTAAATTATTATTTCCATAAGCCAAGAGTAAACCCAATTATAGCTTGTGCACTGAACAAGAAAAATAAGTAGCAAGGATTCAGAGCCTCTTTTACCACCCTGCATCACAGCTGGAAAAGATTGGGCATGCATGGAGAAAAATCATCAGAGGACAGCACAAAGCAGCATTAATAAAATAACGTTGCAATGATATAAATTATTTTTAAAGATGAGTCAAGAGCCCCACACAGACATTAACTTGTAATAATTATGGGCTCCATTTCTGCCCTGAGTGGAGGATTGGGTTCACTAGAGTAGTCCTTGTGCTCTCACCAATAATGACACCTTCAGATACACTTACTGATGATGGAACAACAGACATTAGGCCTACAATCACATCTCTACTTCAGTGTCCAGAATTAAATGATTATTCAAGAACATTCTTTTCACATACAACCTGACCTGACCTTACCTGTGTCTATAATCAATTCAGGTACTTTGACAGCATGGAGATCCCTTCGGTACACACCACCAAGCTCCTTCATACTCCAGTACACCAAATCTTCTACTGGGTCATATGCCACTCCTATGATCTGTTAACATATATTGACCAAAATTAAACCATGAAGGAACAGTGCATATTAAATCTTCTGACACAAGTAACTACAAATAAAGATATCCACACTGCTGATGAAAATACAAATTCACTAATTCTACAGAGCTGCTAAATGAAAACCCTCTGTCAAGATGTTTTCTTAAGGATCTGGGAAAATTCTATAAAAAGTGGAGAGTTTAACTTCATATGGTAAGTAAACAAATAAACAGTACAGTACTTAGGGTATTGTATATTCCTATCTTATACTCTTTGGAAAATAACTACTACTTACAGGATTTATTACAATCAACCATTACTTTTGGAGTTACAGATTACTGATCAAGTCTCTGGGAGAATTAAACAGTCTGCTACAACTAAGAGACACAGGAACTTACCCCAGAAGTATTGGTCTTGCCCTCATAGACAGTGAAGCCATTGGAGCCATCAAGTGCGTGAGCCTCCAACTTATTTTTAAGGCCCACTAACATGTAACCTGATGAATGGCCATCTGAAATTTTCCATAATGGTCAGCAGAATAATTTTTATCACATGATTTTAGTTTTTTAGTTTAGTTAGTAAGTTTATTCTCTCATGATAGTTACATAACATCATTTAAAATCTTTACAAAATAATTATTATGAAGTTTATTTAATAACTACATTAGTCTTAGCAAATAACCTAATCCTCAGTAAAACTATATACTAAATCAATCACTTTTCCAGGACCTTTCAAACGACATCTACCACCAACTTTCATGAAAATCCTACACATAATTTTTCAGTCGTAATTTCCATTGCAAAAATTCAGTTCACATGACCAAACCTTGACATAAAATATTCATACATCTAAAATATTCTTCAGTTCAATTTCATATACAGTATTGTACCTTCGATAAGATACAAAACATGGTACAGTACCATAATCCCCATTCAGTTCTCTTCTGCTTTTCAATGTGTTATTTTTCCTGATTATTAAACTTGCAACAAATTTGTAGCACCAACATAATTATTGATAACATATTGAAGAAAATTGGTGGTAGACGCTCATTCCCTTCCTCCAAGTGTCGTAGTTTATTACATTTAATTTCTTCTTGATGTTATTAATTTCTCATTCTTTTTCTCCGCCCTGACTCACCCAGACACGTATCACCGCGGAGGTTGAGAGTGAGGTTAGGAGGACAGGTACATTGGGGTCCATCAGGTGTCATGAAGCAGCTGTGGCTACAATTTATCACCGAGCAGGAGTCACCTGTAAAATAAGTCTTGTATCATATATTTTAACCTAATCTAACCACAATACACCTAACACTGCCACAATCAAGTAGAGTACTGTCTATAACCAGGCATGACTGTGGCTAACCCCTGCACACACCAGAGATAAGTTCTGGCAATAGGTAAGTACTGGCAATTGATTAATACTCAAGCCTAAACAAAGGACTCTACTGGAAATAAGCATCTGATGACTTTATAAACTATCCTTGATCAAATTGTCTTACTATTTACTATTGTTATATATCTGCACTGTCTAGGTACTGTACATTGGAAATTGTATACTGCACGTTCATGGTCTATGTATACCTGCCTTGTCTTTCCAGGTATTATGTTATTATTATTAGCACAAGCAGAAGCTACCCACTGGGAGGTACTTACCACAGCCAATACCTTCATCACTACCACCCTCACAGTGTGGGAGGCCATCACACACTAGATCAGAGGTGAGACACACTGTGCTATTCTGGCATGGAAACTGACCACGCTGTAAGCTGCATCCACCCACCTGTAAGTCAAAACAAAATCGTATATTAAGAAATGGAGAGGAAAGTCCCTTATATTGAGGGTCCGTTAGATGCAAACCCTAGATCTAACGAACTATATAGAGATGAAAGTTTGTTATATCGAGGTTCTGTTAGATATGAAACCTCCATCTAACAGATTACATGAAGAGAAGAGTCTGTTACATTGAGTTTCACTGTACAGTATATAGTATGTCTTTTGAAACATCTGTGAGGTTAGGTTAATTAAATTACTACACAATTTGACGGCCAGGCTTACTGGGTTTATACAATACAGTAACAGATTATATATTTATACTGTATTACAACTGATGAACTATCTACATTATATCTCATTTATCATCACAGTGTAGCCAGTACACAAAACTTGGTAATACCTTCAACAGATCTTATGTACAGTCCCCTCACTAGTGTGTTTACAGGGGCCCATCATATAAACATTCCATAAATCATTATCTCTGAGATATTTGTTTTAATATTGCTTTAATTTACTTCCATAGTGTGTTTACTATTGTGAATTTAATTCTTTTGAATGTAAACAAACACAACGCTGCCACGCTGCACAAAACCTGACGAGCCCCCGTACACGCACTAGTGAAGGGGACTGTACCATAGTTCACAACATCTCCACTTTGGGTATTGAATGATTCTCACACTGTTATGTTTGTTATTTGTAACTGTTAAAGATGCTGATCATTACCAACAGAAATATAAAGTAATTTACTACAGTACAGCACCTTCAGAATACAATGAAAATGAATATGGAACTTATATTTATTTGATCTAATTATAGTTTAAATCCATAAATCATCAATAAAAAATAAAGAGAAATATACCTGAGGACAGCCCAGCTCATCACTTTTGTCCAGACAGTCCTGACTCCCATCACACTGCCATGACAACGGTACACATCGCTCCCCTGCAGTACAATTGAATTCCTCCACCGAACAGATTCCCTAGAAAATGCATTAAAAAAAGACATTTATATACCATGATTCTGATAATAATAATGAGAATAAAATATACTGAATATAACTGACTGAGAGTATAACTAATATGAATATATATGCTTGATAATTTGTCTTATTTTCTCCAGGACTTAGGATGGTCACATATGGAATTATTTCTACATCTGTTCTGTATATCTTCTAAGGTTGACAGACTCTCAAGTAACTCACAAAACAATGATTACAATATTTTACCTACTAATTTGCAAGTAACATAACTAAAGGCATCGCTATCATTAGTTATTTACCA
This sequence comes from Homarus gammarus, assembly GCA_958450375.1. NCBI lineage: Eukaryota > Metazoa > Arthropoda > Malacostraca > Decapoda > Nephropidae > Homarus > Homarus gammarus. The sequence goes on along the minus strand of CAUDMG010004131.1, from coordinate 849,992 downwards.
AGAAAGAAAAATGTTGAGTAAGAGTTCCATGTACGGATGGTAGCCTCTACGACACCTCTCCTCTTCATACTTTGTACATAAGGAACAGGAAAATTCTGAGAGGCACAAGAAAGGAAATGAGGTAAAAGCGAAAATTAAATAAAAGTAGCCACAGAAGATAGAAGACTGACATCCTTTGTACAAGTTTGCCAAATTTTGACTCGGGAAAGATTCTCAGAATTTAGTTTTACTTTGGACACAAGTGTAAGCAACTGACCTACTGACTACACTCTGCAAGCTCCCATCTGTCCCAAGTAACATTGACAACTCACATACATGGATCAGCTGCTGAGGTAACAACACTTTTACACCATAACTGTTATGTTATTCTTGTTAAAAAAAAAATCAAATCTGTGTTTCTGGTATTTTCTTATGGGATTCATGCTATAAAGTATGTAGTAACCCAACATGTAAAAAGATATGGTTACAGAGAATGTACCTGTAGGATAGATTTCATTGGTCTGTGAGTTGGAAGTGGGCCGAGTCATAGAGAGAATGTTCCTGCAAGACAGATTTCATTGGTCTGTGAGTTGGAAGTGGGCAGAGTCACAGAGAGAATGTACCTGTAGGATAGATTTCATTGGTCTGTGAGTTGGAAGTGGGCAGAGTCACAGAGAGAATGTACCTGTAGGATAGATTTCATTGGTCTGTGAGTTGGAAGTGGGCAGAGTCACAGAGAGAATGTACCTGTAGGATAGATTTCATTGGTCTGTGAGTTGGAAGTGGGCAGAGTCATAGAGAGAATGTACCTGTAGGATAGATTTCATTGGTCTGTGAGTTGGAAGTGGGCCGAGTCACAGAGAGAATGTACCTGTAGGATAGATTTCATTGGTCTGTGAGTTGGAAGTGGGCAGAGTCACAGAGAGAATGTTCCTGTAGGATAGATTTCATTGGTCTGTGAGTTGAAAGTAAGCGGAGTCATAGAGAGGTTAATCAATAAGGCAGCATCCTCAAAGAGTGATTTATTGAATTCTTTGTAAGATATTATAACAAATACTACAACAAAACTTTTAAAGACCAAATTGTCTCACATCAATATACTGTCAAGGACGATTTATCACTTCTCTTCTGCATACAGTACTTTACCTCACCACCTGGACTGGAGTTTCAACCTTTATCTCTTCAGTTACTTGTTAAGTCCCCAAACTCTAAAAATATCTACTTAAATTAGCTTTTTCTCTTATTGTAAACTTATTTAGCTTATCTTAAGACATAAACTATACTTAACTATCAATAAGTGCTCTTAATTGTATGGATGTGAATATATAGTACCTGATAATAACTATACTTGACTTTAAATGAGAGCATCAATTCAAAATTCAAGATTAAGTGTGAGCAAAAAACTCACTTTCTTGGAACCTTCGTCAACTGTCATGGAGATTGCAGAAGGTATTGTGTCAGGCAGGATTGTAGTAGGCACGGTGTCAGGCAGGATTGTGGTCGGCACGGTGTCAGGCAGGATTGTAGTAGGCACGGTGTCAGGCAGGATTGTAGTAGGCACGGTGTCAGGCAGGATTGTGGTCGGCACGGTGTCAGGCAGAACTGTAGTAGGTGTTGTATCTGGCTGGTTGGGACACTGTTCTTCATCACTGCCATCTCTGCAGTCTGTGTCTCCATCACACTTGAAGACCAGAGGGATGCAGGAGCCATGAAGCAAACATTTAAACTGCGCTTCAGTGCACACAACCTATTGGAGTAAACAAGCCATAATTAATGTACTGTACAGCTATTGATTTCATCTTGTCTCATTCCATATTCAATTAAGAAAATAAGATACATTAAGAAGTAAACTCTTCCATTGACACATTCAATTCTACCTAAACTACTGAGATGTAAACAAATATGTCTACTTCCTATCTCTTCCTTTTCCTAAAGAGTGATTAATAGATTCTAATCCTATATCTTACCTTAAGACAGTTGTTCTCATCAGCACCATCAGGACAGTCCTTATCATCATCACACACAAACATAAGTGGGACACAGATGTCATGAGAGGTGCAGTTGAACTCCTGTTCGTTACAAGTGATCTGTGAAAGTTAAAATTGTTGGTTATTTAGTCTATAGGGTGTGATCTGAGAGAACATAAGCTATTCCTATTACACATGTATATGGTAGTCTGGCCATTGAATAAGTAAGGATTAATCTATTGATGTTAAAACTAGCAATTCAGCATGATGGAATGATCTAAGTAATGGACAGTTTACAAAGGACACTGAGATTGGGTTCAATATCTTTACTAATGATTTCCTCCATGGCCCATTGTTATGACTAATGTTGCATAAGCTTGGAATATCACAACCTGTTGATAATTAAGTTACCTCATTAAAATTTACAGAGGTTGTTGCATTCCTACCAGATATAATGGTGATCACATCCACATTAAAATTCTCAAACACTACAGGATTATGTGATGCAGCAGTAAGCATAGTCGTTAAAGTATCAAGTCTAGTCAATACTGTATTGTTTAGTGTATGTATTAGGTGTATCCCAAAGACCAACAGTGCGTAACAGAGACGTGACCGATCGCCCAAGCGGCTAATAAGCCGATCAGTGGTGAAGAGGGTAAAAGTAATAGAAATTCCTTTGATGATTATGGTGTACTTGATGACAGTGTGTACAGAGAACCTTTTCTCAAATGCATAATTTAAACAAACATTTTGTACCCTTTTGTATCCAATAATCCTTCTACTGTAGTGTATATAAACCTTACCTTCACACTTCTTTGTTTTAAACTTAATGATGAATAATAGTTTTATTTTTTATTTTCACATAAACACACAACTTTAGGTGAACTTTCAATCAAAAAATTATTGATTATAATAATGAGAAACACTTCATGAACATGAGTGATTAACTAACTGGAGGACATGAGCATGGCTGATTAACTAACTGGAGGACAAGAACATGACTGATTAACTAACTGGAGGACATAAGTGTTCATCACCACCATCACTGCAGTCTTTGTCACCATCACAAACAAACGACTTCGGTACACAGATGCCGGAGGAACAGGCAAACTGGTCACTATTGCAGGTTCCCTTAAGATAAAACCATTCAACAATTAGGACACAGTTTTATCTAATGTGTAATATCATAGAAGTTACATAAATTTAACCACATAGTACAGAATAACACATTTCCAGTTAACGACCATTCATATCTTTACCGTGACAAGGGAAATGTTAAATATAGCACCATAGGCAATGTTAAATAAAGAACTGTACTATGGGTAATGTTAAATATAGCATCATAAGCAATGTTAAATAAAATACCTACCATGAATAATATTTCTAAACCATAGACTTTGCAGATAAAATGAACAAGGAGAATGTACTTTACCCTAACTAAAACTACTCTGAGATAGTTATGGTTGTTCATGGTATTTGGTTAAGAAAATGGTACAGGCATCCTCAGATTTACATAGAGAGCCAGTAGAGAGAACCAGTTGTAAATTAAGCCTTTTGTTTATCCAGCAATGCCTTATATCATAACTTTCATTAGAATATCTTTGTAAACTTCATACTTCAAGCAGCACATACCCCGGTAGTTCTTAAAAATCTCTTTGTAAAGCTGTTTGTAATCGTGGGATGACTGTACCAGTCATGATTCTTTTCCAACAGAGACCATTTACGTATCTTTAACCATACAGTTAACTTCATCAACTCCATCAACAGAGACCATTTATGTATCTTTACCATACAGTTAACTTCATCAACTCCATCAACAGAGACCATTTATGTATCTTTACCATACAGTTAGCTTCATCAACTCCATCGTGACAATCTGCACCGCCATCACATCTCCAGGTGTTGGGTATACAGGCACCATCTGTACATCTAAACTTGTTATCTGGGCAAACCTGCAAGGCATCAATTTATGTCTTTAACTGACACAAAATTTTATGTACCAAGAGATCACAGTGACTTAGTGTTACTTACTTATTAAAATGATTAATATATTCACTTTTACTTTTCCTCTCTATGGGTCCCACTCTGGACTACAAATCTATGAGACAAATGTTTAATTCTGTGTCTAGGCAGAGTTGCTTAGGAGTTTCCTTGTGGTGTATACTGTGCACTATGATGGTCACCTAAGTTGACACCAGACATATTGTAGTAAAATAGACAATCTGAATGTCCCTTAAAACAGTTTCTAATCAGTGTGGAACCTCTGTTGATCTCAATGAACTATGATATAAGAATATAAGAGCTGGTCAACAGGATACATCTGTAGAATGAAGGTTGTATGAAATTAATCCATCTTCAATAGTAAAACATTAATCTACTGCGGGTTAAAGATGCTGGTAAGTGATATATCAATACAAAATCATTAAGTGAGTCACATTTGATTGAAGATTTTTGTAAATATCTTTTCATGATTCATAAAATTACAGCAGCAGCAGCAGCATGAGATACAGGTAATAATTAGTACAATCACACACTTAATATTCATAAACTTATTCTATAACTGCTAAATTACTTCTCTTATTAACAAATGTACTAGTAAGAGCCCTGTACAGTGATACTAAAATGTCTTCAATATGAAACAAGTCAGTAATTTCAGTAAACTTTTTTCTATTGAGGAAAGTCATTTATTATTACATTTTATTATGGAGCAGATACCCACCTCTGTACAGTTGCGTTCATCGGTGCCATCATAACAGTCATCCTCACCATCACACTGCCAAGCTTCCGGAACACAACGGCCATTGTCGCAACGCATCTCATTACCCCTGCATCCCTGTGTGAAGAGCAAGCCAAGTTAATACTACTATATACGCTATGTATTATACGTCATACTACTGTATAAATTATTCCGCAAAATGTTATTCAGTCTTGTTAACTCTCTTTCATCCATATTTCATACAGTAATCTGTTTGGTACATTTCATACTTCAGTGATAAGATTAACATGAAAAATCTCACCACTTAGTACACACAGTGAACTGACGTGAAGAATTTTTAATGAACGGAGACATTAAAAATTCAGGTTGTGTGTTACGTATATATGTATTAGTATTGATAACTTTAATACTACACGGGGAGACCTGTGATATTGCCTCCTGCATCATGATAAACAGAGAGGCACTCAAGACAGGCCCCTGAAGAACCCCTAATATCGTTCCTCACTTCCCCAACCGTTTACTCTCACAGATGATGTTAATAAGGTAAGTAAACACAATCTCTAAGAAATATTATAATCACCTTACATCGTATATTATTAAATGTGTACAATAGGAGAACTATATATTAAAAACAGGCTTTCTATAGGGTAGTTTTTTATTCAAGAACCTTAAATTATTATTATGTTCTAGGACATGCAATAAATAGGGACTTGCATATCTTCAAAATGATCAGAATTTATACCTACTGATTTTTATGTTTCTTGTTTATTGCACGTCCTAAAATATAATAATCAATTAGGGTTCTAGAATAAAAAATTACCTACATTTCCGATACATCGTTTAGAAACCATAACCTCGTTTAATCACCTGACAGTCGGCTTCATCACTGCCATCATTACAGTCGTCTTCCCCGTCACATTTCCATAGTAAACGTATACATCTGTTGTATGACGAACACTTAAACTCGTCTTCTTTACAAACAACCTGAAAGATGTCGGTGTGAAACAAAATACTGAAGGGTGATGTATCATGATATTCTAAACTTTTCTTCTGTAAAATTTCGACTCTTAAATTGTAAGAAATCAGCCACTTAACAAAATGTACAGTTAATCACAAACTATTATTAGTAAAATCATTAAATCAACTACATAATGAGAATATGTTGCTATTTTCATTAAACATAAGACATATTCTTCAACATTAATAAGACATTTTCTTCAACATTTAAAGCTTAACTTCCCCATAAATAAAACCACCATTAGTTAACAATTTCAGAACCTGTCCACCAGAAGAAAAAGCTGATTATTGTATTAATTCCCTGCTGTCATAACTATGGATAAACAAATCAGCGTACCTGAGGATACGCCTCGCCAACAAGTAGCACTGAGGGAGGCGGCTCTGTGAAGTAACCCACTGGAGTGTGTGTGGGAGGTTCTGTAAGAGGTGCATCAGGTAAATCAGTGGTTATTTCAGTGGGTGGCTCAGTGGGAGACTCTGTAAGTGAATCAGTGGGTGGCTCTGTCTCAGGGTGGGAGGGGCACTGTGCCTCATCGGTGTTATCTGTGCAGTCATTAACACCATCACACACTTTGGACTGAGGGAAACACTCTTCAAGGATCAAACACTGGAATTCTGTGGCATCACATTTTATCTGAGGATAAATATAAAGAAAAAATAATTATTTCTTTGGAGTTATTCATAAAAAGAGTGTGATGTACTGTACAGTTACAATACTTAAATTGACTCTAATCCATATTTAATCAAAGGGATTAAGTCTAATTTACCATATTTTTCTTAGATAAATAATATGTTCTTTATAATTTTTCTCACTCATCATTTTCTCAGCTGCCAATCAATACATCAGCTGTTCCTTCATCTCCTTCTTAACTATTTTTATTACTTTAGACAGTGTTTGTCTCTACTGTACCAGGTTACAGGCCAGCTCTACCTCCCCACAGCTTACCTCTGTACCAGATTACAGGCCAACTCTACCTCCCCACAGCTTACCTCTGTACCAGGTTACAGGCCAGCTCTACCTTCCCACAGCTTACCTCTGTACCAGGTTACAGGCCAGCTCTACCTTCCCACAGCTTACCTCTGTACCAGGTTATAGGCCAGCTCTACTGTACCTCCCCACAGCTTACCTCTGTACCAGGTTACAGGCCAGCTCTAGCTTCCCACAGCTTACCTCTGTTGAGTTGCAGCCAAATTCATCACTACCGTCCCCACAGTCATCCTCACCATCACAGCTCCAATGGGTATATACACACTTGTCACCTGATGCACACTTGAAGTATGCATCACCACATACGGCCTGGAAGAAGAATATACAGTACTGTACAGTATTTTGTTTTATCGATGAAGTTTAGAAAAATGCTTTAACATCACTTGTCAACAGGCTAAAGCAAGCTAGAATTTTTTGTTAGGATGGACGGTATAATAAGCAACATAAATTTCCTCCATTACAGCTGATAAGAGATAATTAATGGCAGTAATTAAAGGTAAAACTGTTGCTCTTGATGACAGCCACACTCCACCAGTAACAGTGAAAAACATAATAATAAAACTAGTCGTTGCAGCAATGGCACACGTTTATAACCAGGGACGGAAAAGTGACGAGAGAAATTTAGAATTTAGACAATAAGATTATTCTAGTATTTTTACATTACTTGTTAGAAGAAACCAAGACATAGTGAACAATGTTTACTATTTAAACCCTCGTAACTGAAACATCCACAACAAAAATACAATACTTTGTGTCAACTCACATGAGTTGATAATTAATTAATGAATGGATTCATATTAGTTTTCTTTGTGCCAACAATACTCCACTACACTATATCATTGTCTGCCTAATGAGACTTGCTACACCTGTTCCACACCTTTATTTAAGTTGGGAATGGAATACAGTCTATAAAGTACAAGGCAAAGCAATATACCATATTCCAATACAAAGATCTGATTTTATGTTATTACAGAGGATCCCCCGGGTTACCAACAGGTTCCATTCCTGAGGACGTTCTTAAGTCGGATTTGTACGTAAGTCGGAACACCTGCCATGTGCATACTGTACTTACAGAACAATGTTTAAAATGCCACTATATCATAGCCCAAGTCCTTATACTGTATACATCTAAAGTCACTTAATTTAAGACAAAAGAAGAAATAGAATGACAAAATACAGTAAATGGAAGTAAAAAACAATTCATCAGGTAAATAAAATACAGTAAATTACAAGTTCAACCTGGTTTGTATCGGCGGGTGTTCGCAAGTCGGGGACCTCCTGTACACCATTACCTCATCCAATACAGTAATGTAACTCACAGATTAGTGTTATGCAATCACACAAAAATCTATACAGTATATACAGAGGTAAAGCCTTATGTAGAATGAACCTCTCTAACCTGAAGAAAATAATGAAGAGAACTTGTAACTACAGATGATTTAATAAGGAATGAAGGAAAACTTAATCACATGTACTTTTATAATTACCTGTGCTGAAAGAAAAAAAAGGTCTTTTACCATAAAATACAATACAATATATGTTAATTTCACCCTCACACATTAACCAAACACACTGCGAAACTGGTCATGTACCTCAAAGCAGCCATATTCATCACTGGCATCTGTACAATCATCATCTCCATCACAATGCCAGCTGGAATCTATGCAGGCACTATTTGACAAACACTTGAACTCATTCTCACCACACTCAACCTGAAATAAATAAATAAATAAATCACCCCTGAATCAACAAAGTCTGAGATGTGGTAATATATTATAAAATCTCTTCTTTCAAATATTACAATCACGTACATAAGTTTTAAGCACAGTGATGTTATTATTGGAATAAAAATATGACTAGACATTTTATATTATTTTATGAGATTTTTTTGTATGTTTTCCTCTTATCTCCAACACTATGGCCATACTTTTACCTCCAACACAATGGCTATCTTTTTACCTTCAACAAATTAGCCAATGGGTCTTACTTAGTCCATCTTTTCTGTTTTAATGTCTCTACAGTTACTATTATTTCTACATCTTCATGCTACAGCTTTAACTATTTAATCTTTCTTACCTTTCCACAATTTTCTTCATCACTGGAGTCCGGGCAATCATTATCCCCATCACACAGCCAATTGGAACTTATACATTTATTAACTGTTTTGCAAGTAAACTGACTTTCCGTACAAGCAACCTGAGGAAAATAAATAATACAATTAATTCCTTCAATATATTTAGTTCTTGGTGTTGAAGACAAAACGGCTCTTTTAACATGGCTACTCCAAGATAGGGAGGTGAGCGACGTGTCACAGATTAGACAGAATTACCAGTGAACTTACTTCCTCACATCCCTTTTCATCACTGGCGTCATCACAGTCATCATCACCATCACACTTCCAAGTCTGGGGTAAGCACCTACCTCCTGTTAAACAGGCAAACTGATTTGCTTTACACGTGCGCTGAAATAAATACATTTTCAGTATCATTCTGACGCATTGGCATTACAGATCTTAAGCATAACAAGAGATAAAATTGTTTCTACCATAAATTGTTTGAATGGTACAGTATTTATTGAGTTACAGTAACACATGCATCCATACACATGCTAAATTACATACTGTACCTGCATTGGCTATACACGTGCTTAATTGTATACCTGCATTGGCTATACTCAAGCTGAATCAATGTAAATTTGTATGACGATTTTACTGACTAACAGTGAACTGTCCTGCTTTTGAAAATCTCTCAACAAAAAAATGTTATTAAATAATAAAGTTTTAATTCTCAATCAAAGAAATTAATTTCCTCAATATTTGGCCGATATTTTTTATCATAAACAAAACTTACAAAAATAAAACACAATAGTTGGGTTGGCCATTGGTAGGTGTTATAGCAGCCCCATTATCCTCACAACAGGTAAGGTAAAGTAACCCAAGCAAACCTAACCAATAAAATACACTAAGATCACCAGACTACTCAGCATCATTTGGTCAGATCAACATATTGTGTATCATATAGCAGGTGTAAACAACTGTACAGCACCCATCATTACCCAGCCCAGCTCATGGTGAAATCTTTTATGGGCATCATTGTCATTATAAATAAATAAAACCCAATAAGGAAATTAATTTGAGTGATTAACAATTGAAACTATTAACTGATATGAGAAATTTATGCTTAATATTTCAATTCAGCAGCAGACATTGTTATATAATCTCTAACACCTGACTATCTCTGCCTGGTCTCTAACACCTGACTATCTCTGCCCAGCCACTTACACCTGACTATCTCTACCAGGGCACTAACACCCGACTATCTCTACCAGGGCACTAACACCTGACTATCTCTTCTGGTTGACCCCTACATAACAGTTACCATACCTAATACTGACTCTACAGTAACTAGTAACCCACCCTAAGGCATGTCGTTTCATCACTGCCGTCCGTACAGTCATCATCACTGTCACACTGCCATGCAAGAGGTATGCATTCATCACCTGATAAACATGCAAAATCAACAGCGCTGTCACACGTAACCTGAAATCAGAGAGATTTATTATTGTATACGTAATAAGTTGATTTATCATTCACTAGCTATTTAAGACGGAACTAATGGTCAAATTGATATGAAACAACGAAAATTACCAAAAAAAGTGATAATAATGGAAATAATTTGCAGCAGAAATAACGAATTAACTTTGTTCATATTTTCCATAGTAATTAATAAAAATTATACGCTTTTTTTCCTTATTTTATTTTTCTTTATCTTCAATCATAGTCACCTGTAGTAAGCACGACATGGAAGGAGATAGAAATTACTGGGTAAAACAGAGCAAAAACAATACCGTATGGCAGTATTAAACCGCCTCTAAAGTGTTCTGTAGGTGACCATCATCCTGCCACCGTTAAGATATAAGGGAGTGTATCCGATCTTGTCAACAAATACAAGAAATGCAGGATCTGAATGGGGTTTATAATACCATAATTAATAGGAATGATTGTCTTTGGTTTACTATTTAATAGGATTGGATTCTATGTCAACTGTATGTTCCTATTGTTCTACCACAAGGAGAGTTGGAGTCACATTAGCCTATTAACAGAATTATGGCTTCGTTTACCGGACAATCCATGTTATCAAAGTTTCATGTGTTTCTTAAGGGTCAAAATTGTGCGGCAGGGAAGTGAAATTAAGGAAAATTCATGTTCAGGCGTAACACTCAGTTGTCAGCGATGCACTCGACCCACCTTCATATTACGATATGTTTCTTTTGCCGTTACAAAGGTCTGGTTAGGTAGGTTAGGTTAGATTGGGTTAGGTTAGGTTCTGTGCATCGTCATTTTCTATTCATGTTTAGTATCACATATGAATAACATTTCTGCTGCAAACTGTCTCCTCCACCATTACCAAACCTATTTTCCCTGTAATTTTTGTGCATGGCAACTAACGAATATTTATCAAGGTAAATAATGAACTAAAGTTATCACTAGCTGGTCTAGGGATATTTTTCTCGTTTAGGGTCGAAAACTGTATCATAATCCTGAACACGAAACTGGAAAAGCGAGAATATACAGAACCTGGTCTAACTTCCATGGTATTTCGTCTTTCCCCAAATTTTGGTTTAATTCAATTATTTTTTCTCGACAATTACGCCTACACATTATACAGTATACAAGAGGCCCTCTGTGAGTATGGTCAGGATAATTATGAATTAACAAAGAAAAGTGTGTGTATAGTTCAACCTTTACTTATCGCGGTACTGTGCCCCAAGAGGCTAACATCCGGACCAGTGGCTGAGACACACCTCTGGTCCTCAAACCTTCCCGAAATATATTATTATTTCAAGTAAGAACCTCAGTAATGGTAATATGTCTCCACTACAATTAAGTTATATGTTAATAAACGTACACAAAAACACTCAAATCCCAGATGAAGTGATGTTTCCTGGCGAGATAAAGCAGCAGTACACAAAAATATTATCAACTGGTGTTTACATTTTGAGGTCAGTGCACAACGACCTCAAAATGGCAATGTTGAGTGACAGTCACGAACACGACCATTTAATAATATATTAATTATAAGCTAAATAATTAGATAAAATAAGCTTCAAATATTTTTTTTTTATTTTTTTACTAAGTTAAGTTTGTATTTCTTTTATTGTCTACTGTAAATTAAAATCAGTAATATATAGTTGTGGTGTTGTCCGTAGTATACTTGTAACATTAAGAGTGTTGAGGGTAGCCAAGGAATATAAACTAAGGACGGCTCACTCTGCTGGACACAAGTGCTTCACCGTAGAGCTTATAGCCCCAGCTGCTTGGCGTCGCCACTTCTCGGAGGATAAAATATTTTACATTGAGTGGGGCCAACCTTCTCTAGTACTGTATTAGAATTATTGGGGCGGCAGACCTTTATGTTGTTATTATGTTATGTAGTAGTGGTAGTAACAGCAGTAGTGGTAGTAGCAGTAGTAGTGGTAGTAGTAGTGGTGGTAACTGGTAACAATAAAGTTATCAACATCTTCACTATCTAAAAAGAATTCTTGGGGAACTTTCCTTTACTTTCCAAATCAACCACTAAAAAGTTTTCGATATTTTGAAATAAATATAGGATATTGTTTTAAAAATTGACCAGCAGTAAATACGAAATTAAAAATACTATACAATAAAGTAAAATTAAATACAAAATATATATGTAACCTATATAGTGTAGTTAGGTGCCTTTAACGCTTCATGCACAAGTGCGTGAGTGTGTGTGTGTGAGTGTGTGTGCACAAAAGACAGTACATGTATGTTCTGTCGTCATATATAATCGTGGAGACCATCAACCTCCTCACCTTTTCTTTGGCACACTCAAGAGGCTCATCGCTGCCATCCTGACAGTCGGAGATTCCATTGCAGCGCAGATCTTGTGAGAAGCAGCTTCCATTATCACACTTGAAATGTGTCGTCAGGTTACACGGCTGTGGTGACGATGGTGCTTCAAGTGTTGTTAATTGTTCAGTTGTTGGTGCTTCAACTGTTGTTAATCGTTCAGTTGTTAGTGCTTCAACTGTTGTTAATCGTTCAGCTGTTAGTGCTTCAAGTGTTGTTAATCGTTCAGTTGTTGGTGCTTCAAGTGTTGTTAATCGTTCAGTTGTTAGTGCTTCAACTGTTGTTAATCGTTCAGCTGTTAGTGCTTCAAGTGTTGTTAATCGTTCAGTTGTTGGTGCTTCAACTGTTGTTAATCGTTCAGTTGTCGGTGCTTCAAATGTTGTTAATCGTTCAGTTGTTAGTGCTTCAACTGTTGTTAATCGTTCAGTTGTTAGTGCTTCAACGGTTGTTAATCGTTTAGCTGTTGTTGTAGTCTTCGCGGACGTTGATTCTATACCTAGAAAATTATCAAGTGGAAGAGCTCCATCAACCCTCTCCATAATACTTGTCATACTAATAACAGTAAAAAATATAAATACAAGCAAATAGTAGACAACTACAGTATGTAGGTATAGAACACACACACTCACACACACACTCACACACACACACACTCACACACTCACACACACTCACACACACACTCACACACTCACACACACTCACACACACACACACACACACACACACACACACTCACACACACACACACTCACCTGCAGCCTCCATCAAGCGGGTGCTGAGGATACTGACCGACTCCTCAAGGGACTCAAGGGCCTTATTGAGGGCGCCGATCTTCTCCAGCAGTTGTGCAAACACTCGGTCTTCAGCCGTCTCTATATCTACAAAGCAAGATTTTATCGGATAATGTAAGTAGTGTATGCTGGCAAATACTAGTGCAATAATGTCATGTATTTGTGTTAAATCTTAAAATTCATGGAATTAAGTTTTACTGACACAAAATGTATAAAATTATCTTGAAAAAATTGAGTTGTACTATTATTCTCACCTGCAGGCTGAGTTAGTCTTTTATCCCTGGCGAGGGTTTTGAGACTATGCTGTAATTTGGCGACCACCAGCTGGTTAAAGCGCATACTTTTTTCCATTCTGGGCGAGAAACTTTGCTGGATAGTGGCGTCAATATCCACCGCCCCGGATTGGCCATTTTTACTCACCTCCAGCGGACTTCCTGCTACCAAGGTGACCACCACTACCCAGGGGATGTATATTAATTCTCTCATCACCTGTGGAGAAAAAATATATATAAAAAGAAGATAGAAAAATAAATTTACTTAAAGGAATTTTTAGGGTTATTTTATACGCAGGATCCCTAGAAGCAAGGCCTTGACGTCACACTGTTGAGGCGCCAACTTGGATACGTGGGTGTAGAGACGGTGGGCAGAGTATGAACTTGAACCCTCAGCTGTGGCAAGTATCGTTGTTCCTCTGGTTTTGTGTATCTTTCTATAAAGTGCTATTGATCCCATCTGACCGTTTACCACGATAACCTGAGCGTCGGAGGCAGTAGTTTGACGGTAGTGATAAAGAGAATGGACTTCGACCTGCGAGCGTTTCCTTCCCGGTAAGTGGTATCTTTTCTTCATGAATTTATAGAAACATTTTTTTTGTCTATTTCCCAAAGTAGCAAACATCATATTTTTTTAATGTTCTGATTAATTATTTCATGCATGACGTGTAGATACTCGTAAATGTCTCGTGTCTGGTGAAGTGCCAAAAGAATTTACTTCGAGTCATTAATTAATATGGTATCCGTTTAACTATACAATGTAAATTTGAGTGTGTGACAGGCTTAGATATAATGATATAAGGCTGTCAATACATCATCTCATTATTAAATATGTGAGGTGATGGTTATATTAGACTGTGACAACTGACTACACCTCAGTACTGGACAAGGAAATATTTTTAGATGGTCTAGACCCTTCTGTGTATGTTTGGGGAAAAGACAGAACATTATTAACAGGACAGAAATACTACAAATTACATTACAATCTTTATAATTTTTCTAACTAAACCAAATTAACCCGAAGAATTTAATCAAGATATCGAAAAATGTCCTCCCAAATTTGCATCAAACAAGGAATTGGTTTGGATAACGTCACTGTTAGATGTCAGCCACTAACAATATGACTAATGAAGGCGTGACAGCGATGGGGTCAGGCTGTTTGTTCACTCACTGTTGACGGCGCATCATTAAGGTCAGAGATAGTGAAAATTAGAAGAGAGTTGTTGTGATTTAGATCTATCGTGTTAATATTTTAGCTTGATTAATTGTTATTTTATTGTTCTATATCGATGTGTAAGCGGTGAATGATGAAATGGCTTATGCAACGCTCATTATTAAAACATTTCATAATAACGGGTATTTATCATTAGTACAGTTGTTAATATACTGTATAAACAAATTAAAGTATACATCAGTTTGCTGTGTTGTAGTGTTTCATATTTTCTGTTTTATTTCACAAACATTACAATAAGTATCTATATTTCCGTGATGTTTATTGTGTTTATTTATGATTATCAGGTAATAAGTTTTCAGTGTTTAGAAGACTATATTGTTGTGGCGAAAATCTTAAGGGTCACGAGGGGAAGGTTGTCACATATTACAGTGAGAAGGTCAAATATTATTGTATGAATTATTACTAAAACATGTGTTACTCTCTGACATTATCACCGTTAGGGTCCCCAAACTTCATCAAGAATAAGTTACGATTTTATTTCAGAATTCCTTAAGGTCAATATAAGTGTGTGGGGGGGGGGTGACGGGTGTGTGTGTGGGGGGGGGGGGGGGTGGGGGGGGGTGACGGGTATGTGTGTGGGGGGGGGTGACGGGTGTGTGTGTGGGAGGGGTGACGGGTGTGTGTGTGGGGGGGGGGTGACGGGTGTGTGTGTGGGGGGGGTGACGGGTGTGTGTGTGGGGGGGTGACGGGTGTGTGTGTGTGTGGGGGGGGGGACGGGTGTGTGTGTGGGAGGGGTGACGGGTGTGTGTGTGGGGGGGGTGACGGGTGTGTGTGTGGGGGGGGTGACGGGTGTGTGTGTGGGGGGGTGACGGGTGTGTGTGTGTGGGGGGGTGACTGGTTGGACATTTATGATAAAACTTACAAAAATATATCACCATTTGAAAGTGAAATGGCCCACGTTCACGGGTTATAGAGTTAATCTGACGTCTTAGTAATATTTATATTTTGTGTACGGTGGAATTTGTACCCTGACGCTTGGAATGGTGAAACTTCGTCTACAAAAATCAACGAACTGTATTATTAGATTTTGAAGTTTTGAAACATGACATCACACTGTAACTTTATCACACCGAAACACAAATATTATCCTTGATCCATCTATAACTAGTTCACCTAATCCTCACAGCAGCAATATCCACCGCAGTAAAAATCACACGTATCTAAAACAGGCTAAGTTGGATTTACATTGTCAGTCACCACTGTCCAGAGGAAGTTAGTAATTTGGATAATTTCTTCTTGCATAGGAATTCCGCGACGTTATTAGTGTGTGTGTGTGTGTGTGTGCCCGCAGGCGATTGATTTCTCCAGTGGGCAATGTAGGAGAGCTAGTAGCATTGCGGCCCCTCTTACCCACGTCACCTTAACCGTATTGATATTGAAACAGTTTATTTAGCCAGAAAAACACAGATACAGAGTGGATAATAATAACACTATTAACATGGCTGAACCAGTTGAGAGTTAATTCAAGGACACCTCTCTAAGTTACAGTAAGTTAAATTAGGTAAGGTTAAATTAGGTTACGTAAGGTTAGGTAAGGTTAAATTAGATAATATTAAGTTAGGTTAGGTTAATGGTATTTATTATCCACCTCTCCCTTCCTCTACCCCTCACTCGTCGGCCTTGGGAGGGTTGAGAGGTGGGGGGGGGGGGGGGCTTTCCTCAGTTGCATTAATAATTTCCCACCATCTGGACGAGGCTTCTTCTTCTTCTTCTTCTTCTTCTTCTTCTTCTTTGATTAATATAATAACCCGAACAAAACATCACATTGTTACAGTTTCTTTTGTTTATTGTTGTTGTTATTTGTTCTATTCTTGATACGTTGTTCTTTATTGTTGTTGTTGTTGTTGTTGTTGTTGTTGTTGTTGTTGCAAACTATTAACGCTGATTCATTACTCCTTGGCAGATTGGTGCCTAACTTAACCCAAACTAGAGATGAAATTATTAGGGATTTGAGTGAATTAGGAGGAGGGGGGAGAGGAAGAGGGGGAGGATGAGAAGAGGGGAAAGGAGGGGGAAGAGGAAAAGAGGAGAAGGATGAGGAGAAGAGGGGGAAGAGGAAAAGGGGAGGAGGAGGAGGAAGAGGGGAGGATGAGGAGAAAAGTGGAAAGGAGGGGGAAGAGGAAAAGGGGAGAAGGAGGGGGGGAGGGAGATGTTGCAGCCAATGACCAACACACTTCTCTTCTCAACTGGTGTCATTGGCCCTAAACTGCTTGTTAGTGAGCAGTCAGGCGTGGTGCCACCTGCCTACCAACTAACCAAGATTTGACAATTTATTTATTTATTTAGTTATAATTGTTTATGTTTATTAATCTATTTATTTAAGTTTATTAATTTATTGTTCATTTATTTTTGTATGTTTATTCACTTGTATTTAATATGTTTATTTTTCTATGCTTATTTATTTATGTATATTAATTAATTTATTTATTTTTCTTTATTTTTTATATAATTTAGTTAATTCATAATGGAAGTCCCCGGTAGTTCAACATTTACATACCACCAGTAGTGAACAGTGTTGCATCATCATCCCAGGAGTTAACTGTCTCCAGGAACAAAAACCCATAACATTGGAACCCGAACTGAATAATTTAAGTCTTATAAAAACCGAGTGGGTGGGTGAACGACCTCCATCAACCGTGTACCTGCAGAAGACGTGAGGTTAGGTTAGGTTCGTACTGAAGCAGATAGTCGTAAGGTCAGGTCAGGTCAGGTCAGGTTAGGTTAGGTTAGGTTAGGTTAGGTTAGCAATGAAACTGATATTTGTAAAGGTTATATAAGCTAGGGGTGTCTAATCTTCACGTGATCCATTGGTGCAAAGTAGGTTAGGTTAGGTTAAGTTGACAATAATCCCTGAGATCCAGATTCATGAACCCGAAGCAGTGGATTGATACATTATTCGATACATAGATGAATCGGGGTTCACAGGGAAGAGGTGAACTGACTTTGAGACGCCATATGCTCCCTCCTGGACCCCAAAACATACGCGATTCTCAGACCAAAGACTCACCTGAAGATTAACACCCCCTGTTTATATTAACTTTAATTACCTTGATGTTAACTTAACCTAACCTAACTACTACCACCTCTACTACTACTACTACCATCACTACAACTACTACCACCACCACCATCGGGGCTGGCCTGTGGTACATAATGGCATTGTAGTGAACGCTGACAATCATCTCCTCCACCACCACACGGTAACTACGCTACCACCATCAAGGTCACGGCCGGCCTGCCTTCCCCACCATTACCAACAGTCACACACAACACACCTGTAACACATACCACACACCTGTAACATACACCACACACACCTGTAGCATACACCCCACACACCTGTAACATACACCACACACACCTGTAACATATACCACACACACAAAACACCTGTAACACATACCACACACACAACACACCTGTAACACATACCACACACACCTGTAACACATACCACACACACAACACACCTGTAACACATACCACACACACCTGTAACATACACCACACACACCTGTAACATATACCACACACACAACACACCTGTAACACACACCACACACACCTGTAACACATACCACACACACCTGTAACATATACCACACACACCTCACACACACCTGTAACACATACCACACACACCTCACACACACCTGTAACACATACCACACACACCTGTAACATACACCACACACACCTGTAACACATACCACACACACCTGTAACATACACCACACACACCTGTAACATACCACACACACCTGTAACACATACCACACACACCTGTAACACATACCACACACACCTCACACACACCTGTAACATACACCACACACACCTGTAACATACACCACACACACCTGTAACACACACCCGTAACACACACACACACACACACACACACACACACACACATACACCTGGGTGGCATATTGAGCATAGGTGAGGCATCTGACTGACCTATACTTAATATGCCACCAACTTTTACCCACCACCATCAACTGCCACCCACCACCACCGCCCACTGTCACCCACCACCACCGCCCACTGTCACCCACTTACCCACCCAATCACCCACCCATCATCCTTTATTCCCTCCCTCTTCATTAACGCTGGAATGTCCGGGTGAATCAAGTGTAAGTGATGGACGCAGCATGACGCAAGAGAAGAACCTTGACGCAATCCCCCCCCCCCCCCCCGCCTAGAAGAATCTGGTGACACCCTCTGAATCTGACCACACTATCTGGTTAAATTATCATCAAAGTTAGGTTAATTTACGTTAGGTTAGGATGGGCTAGGTTAGGTACTTAGGTTAGGATAGGTTAGTTAGGATAGGTTAGTTAGGATGGGTTAGTGAGGATGGGTTATGTTAGGATGGGTTATGTTAGGATGGGTTATGTTAGGATGGGTTATGTTAGGATGGGTTATGTTAGGATGGGTTATGTTAGGATAGGTTATGTTAGGATGGGTTAGTTGGGATGGGTTAGTTAGGATGGGTTATGTTAGGATAGGTTATGTTAGGATGGGTTATGTTAGGATGGGTTATGTTAGGATAGGTTATGTTAGGATGGGTTATGTTAGGATAGGTTATGTTAGGATGGGTTATGTTAGGATGGGTTATGTTAGGATGGGTTATGTTAGGATGGGTTATGTTAGGATAGGTTAGTTAGGATGGGTTAGTGAGGATGGGTTATGTTAGGATGGGTTATGTTAGGATGGGTTAGGTTTGGATGGGTTATGTTAGGATGGGTTATGTTAGGATGGGTTATGTTAGGATGGGTTAGTGAGGATGGGTTATGTTAGGATGGGTTATGTTAGGATGGGTTATGTTAGGATGGGTTATGTTAGGATGGGTTAGTGAGGATGGGTTATGTTAGGATGGGTTATGTTAGGATGGGTTATGTTAGGATGGGTTATGTTAGGTTAGGATAGGTTAGTTAGGATAGGTTAGTTAGGATGGGTTAGTGAGGATGGGTTATGTTAGGATGGGTTATGTTAGGATGGGTTAGGTTACATTACTGTATTTTTCTCTTATGATGAATTGATTTTTTTTCGTATGTAAAGACGTCAAGTTCCTCCTCCTCCTCCTCCTCCTCTTCCTCCTCCTCTTGCCTCACTCCTCCTCCTCCTCACTGCTTCTCTCCACTTGTTTTACCGCCATAAGAACTTGATCACCTCCACCTACAATACTGAGTTGGCGGTGTGGGTGGTGGGGGAGGTGGGGGAGGTCTGGGGGTGATGGTAGGGGGTGTGGTGGTAGGGGGGTGATGGTAGGGGGGGTGGTGGGGAATGTCTGGTGGTGGGGGAGGTGGTGTGGTGGGGGGGACGTCCTTTGATGGGGAGTAGAGATCCGGTGTTGGGGGAGATATCCGGTAGTGAGGGAGAGGGAGTGGTTTTGTGTTGGGGTGAGGGAGATCCTGTGGTAATGGGGTGAGGGAGATCCTGTACTAATGGTGGAGGAAGATCGAACAGGTCTTGTCTTCCTCACCTGTTCCACCACTTGGTACACGTTCTCAACATGATAAATGTTGGTAACATGAATGGTTCACGTCACTGAACACGTGTGAATGAATTAATGGACTCAAGTTAAAACAGTGAACCAAATGGACTCAAGTCAAAACAGTGAACCAAATGGACTCAAGTCAAAACAGTGAATCAATGGACTCAAGTCAAAACAGTGAATCAATGGACTCAAGTCAAAACAGTGAACCAATGGACTCAAGTCAAGACAGTGTATGTGTGTGTTGAGAGAGTCTTCCGTCATAAAAATAATAGTGTGGGAGTGGGCAGAGCCTCGGGACACGGGAGGAGGAGGAGGAGGAGGGAGGGGAAGGTGAAAAGGAGAAGGAGGAGGAGGAGGTGGGAGAGGGTGAAGGAGGAGGAGGAGGGAGAGGGTGAAGGAGGATGAAGAAGCAGTGGAAGTAGAAGGAAGAGTAGGGAGGGAGGGAGGTATGAGGCGGCGGGAGGAAGGATGACAGACCAATCAGCAGTGACCTTGAGAAAAAATGAACCAATCACAGCCATTACCACCATGATAGTTGAGGATGATGCCGATAGAGGCCGTCAAGGTGAAGGTTTACCCAAGGTGTTATTATTACGAGTCCTACCTGAGCATCAAGGTATTGTAACCTAACCTAACCTAACCTTATCAATCCTAGCCTAACCTAACTCATTACCACATACCAATATCGTTACCAAAGTGTGTGTGTGTGTGTGTGTGTGTGTGTGTGTGTGTGTGTATATGTATTCTGTAAAACGTGACCTGTACCTGTGTGTGTGTGTGTGTGTGTGTGTGTGTGTGTGTGTGTGTGTGTGTGTTCTGTAAGACGTGACCTGTACCTGTGTGTGTGTGTGTGTGTGTGTGTGTGTGTGTGTGTGTGTGTGTATTCTGTAAAACGTGACCTGTACCTGTGTGTGTGTGTGTGTGTGTGTGTGTGTGTGTGTGTGTGTGTGTGTATTCTGTAAGACGTGACCTGTACCTGTGTGTGTGTGTATTCTGTAAGACGTGACCTGTACCTGTGTGTGTGTGTGTGTGTGAAGACGTGACCTGTACCTGTGTGTGTGTGTGTGTGTGTGTGTGTGTGTGTGTGTGTGTGTGTGTGTGTGTATTCTGTAAGACGTGACCTGTACCTGTGTGTGTGTGTATACAGGCCCCAGGTGTCATCAGGCCAGGTGAAAGGTAATGTATGTTTATTTCACCTGATGATTAAACACCATAACACTACCTTAGGGTTAGGTTAGGTTAGGTTAGGTTAGGTTAGGTTAGGTTAAATTAGCTTAGGTGAGCTTAAGGTTAGGTTAGGTTTAAGCTAGATTAAGTTAACTTTAAGGTAATTAAAGTTAATAAACTCTGGGGGTGTTAATCTTCAGGTGAATCTGATTAGGTTAAGTTAGGTTAGGTTAGGTTTAGTTAACATCAAGGTAATTAAAAATAATATAAACAGGGGGTGTTAATCTTCAGGTGAGACTTTGGTCTGAGAATCGCGTATGTTTTGGGGTCCAGGAGGGAGCATATGGCGTCTCTGTCCCCCTTAGGACAATGACCCACACTACTGACTCTCTTGGTCAGCCCACTAGAGGGGGTGAGGGTGGTACTAGTGGTGGTGGTAGTGGTGATAGTGGTAGTGGTAGTGGTGGTGATGGTGGTAGTGGTAGTGGTGGTGAAGGTGGTGGTGGAGATGGTGGTATTAGTGGTGGTGGTGGTGGTATTAGTGAAGGTGGTGGTAGTGGTGGTGGTGGTGGTGGTAGTGGTGGTGAAGGTGGTGGTGGAGATGGTGGTATTAGTGGTGGTGGTGGTGGTATTAGTGAAGGTGGTGGTAGTGGTGGTGGTGGTGGTAGTGGTGGTGAAGGTGGTGGTGGAGATGGTGGTAGTGGTGGTGATGGTGGTAGTGGCAGTTTTCGGGGAAATTCCCTGTGACCTCAACATTCCCTTCCAGTACACAAAACTATTTTCCCCTAGCCCGTAACTCTGGCAGGGAAAAATAGGGTTATAATGACAAGTACCTCTCGCAAACTAACCTAACCTAACCTGGCATTGATATTCTGTATTCAGTGTGTGTGTGTGTGTGTGTGTGTGTGTGTGTGTGTGTGTGTGTGTGTGTGTGTGTGTGTGTGTGTGAAGAAGACATGTGCAGTATATTGTCCTTGACCATAAAACTCAGTGTCATGCTTATTTTTAATCCCAGAACTAACGTGTATTATATACAGAACCTCATCCAGGACGAGGCGTTATATAATAGTGTCTGACCTTACCTAACCTAACCTAACCTAACCTAACCTAGCTCAACCTAGCCCAACCCAACTTAACCTAACCCAACTAATCTAAACTAACCTAACTTAATCTAATCTCACATAACGCGAACCTAACCTAATGCTACCTCAACCTGACCTAACGCGAACCTAACCTAACGCTGACCTAACGTGAACCTAACCTAATGCTACCCCAACCTAACGTAACCTACCCTAACGTAACCATGGGCCCAACAACACCATCTATGACGTCTGTGGTGGTCAGTCACCTCTCAGCGGGACTCGTTAGTGTCCACACCCTGAGGCTAGCACACTCGCTTGCCTAATAGTGCAGTACTCTCACCCCTGCTCGCTCTCTTGCCTTCCTCTTACCCTCCACTATCCTTGCTTCCCTCCCATTACCCTCCAGTACCCTCCACATACTTACTGACCTCCACACACACACACTTGCTTCCCTCCACTACTTTTGCCTCCCTCTACTACCCTCCACACACACATTTGTTTCCCTCCACACTCTCAACTACCCTCCACAATCTCAACTACCCTCCACACACTCTAGGACCCCCCTACTACCCTCCATACACACTTGTTTCCCTCCACTTCCCTCCACACACTCTAGGACCCTCCACTACCCTCCACACACACTTGTTTCCCTCCACTTCCCTCCACACACTCTTACTACCCTCCACCACCCTCCACACACTCTTCCTTCCCTCCACACACTCTAGGATCCTCCACTCCCTCCACACACACTTGTTTCCCTCCACTTCCCTCCACACACTCTAGGACCCCCTACTACCCTCCACACACGCTTGTTTCCCTCCACTTCCCTCCACACACTCTAGGACCCTCCACTACCCTCCACACACACACTTGTTTCCCTCCACTTCCCTCCACACACTCTAGGACCCTCCACTACCCTCCTCACACTCTTCCTACCCTCCACTTCCCTCCACACACTCTTCCTACCCTCCACTTCCCTCCACACACTCTTCCTACCCTCCACTTCCCTCCACACACTCTTCCTACCCTCCACTTCCCTCCACACACTCTAGGATCCTCTACTATCCTCCACACACACTTGTTTCCCTCCACACACCCTAGGACCCTCCACTACCCTCCACACACTCTTACTACCCTCCACTCCTCCACCACACACTCTTACTACCCTCCACTCCTCCACCACACACTCTTACTACCCTCCACTTCCCTCCACCTCCACTACCCTCCATAACTAGTAATTATCGAGGAACTCACTCCAAATGCTCAGAAAATTACAAGTTTGTATTGTGTCGTAAGGTGTGACGTAAGAACCTACCAAACAGCCGTCGTCAACCAACATTATTGGTTAGGTTAGGTTAGGTTAGGTTTGGTTAGGTTAGGTTTGGTTAGGTTAGGTTTGGTTAGGTTAGGTTAGGTTAGGTTAGGTTAGGTTTGGTTAGGTTAGGTTAGGTTAGGTTAGGTTAGGTTTGGTTAGGTTAGGTTTGGTTAGGTTAGGTTTGGTTAGGTTAGGTTTGGTTAGGTTTGGTTAGGTTAGGTTAGGTTAGGTTTGGTTAGGTTAGGTTTGGTTAGGTTAGGTTAGGTTAGGTTAGGTTAGGTTAGGTTAGGTTTGGTTAGGTTAGGTTTGGTTAGGTTAGGTTAGGTTAGGTTAGGTTAGGTTAGGTTTGGTTAGGTTTGGTTTGGTTAGGTTAGGTTAGGTTAGGTTAGGTTATTAACTCATAGTAGACATTTTGGTAATATGTGACATTTTCAAAGTAGACATAATGGGAGTAGACATAAAGGAGTAGACATAATGGAGTAGACATAAAGGAGTAGACATAATGGGAATAGACATAAAGGGAGTAAATAAAAAGAACCTGAATTTCCTCCCATAATAGAATACACTGTCCAGTTGACTACAGTCTCAGTACACTATCGACGCCATCTTGGATCCCATGTGTGTGTGCAATAGCTTAAGGGAGTTAGTCGAACATGTCTCCATTATGAGTTAATTGGGAAGTGTAAGTTACTGGCGAGCAAAAGGCCTTCCTAGATGATGTGTTTTAGTTTTAGTTTTTCAATTGTAGTTAGGATGATGATATTAACGCTGTTGTCTTCCACTACCCTCCACTACCCTCCACACTAGACTGGTACCCTCCACTACCCTCCACTACCCTCCACACTAGACTGGTACCCTCCACTACCCTCCACACTAGACTGGTACCCTCCACTACCCTCCACACTGTCCCAGAGCCCTCCATCACATTCATTTAAACTTAGTCTGGTTAGGACACACTTAACATTAGGACACGCTTAACATTAGGACACAATATCAGGGCACTAAGACATCTTCGGGTCACACTAAGACATCCCCGGGTCACACTAAGGCATCTCCGGGTCACACCGAGACATCCCCGGGTCACACTAAGACATCTCCGGGTCACACCGAGACATCCCCGGACACACTCAGATATCTACTTAACATTAGGACACACTTAACATTAGGACACACTCAACATTAGGACACACTTACCTTCAACGTGTGAACTATGTAGAGTCAATCACTTAAAACACTTATAATTTAACACACTCACACGGGTAGCGTCCTCCCCCTGTGGCGAGCGGGCGAGCAATGAGTGACTCGCCAGTGAGGGAGGTGAACTCTTGGCTGGTTGGGGGGGGGGGGAGAGTGGGAGGTAAGAGGAGTGGGGGAGAAAGAGAGGAAGAGGGAGTGAGGGAGGAAGAGGAGATGAGAAGGAGGAAGAGGAGGTGAGGGAGGTGAGGAAGAGAGGGACAGGGAGGGGAGAAGGAAGAGAGCAGGGAGAGGTGGAAGAGAGTGGGAGGGGGAGAAGGAGAAGAGGGTGAGGAACAAAGAAAAGGGAGGTCAAGAAAGGTCAAAGGTTAGGAAGAGAGGAGGAGGCAGATGGCATGAGGAAGGCAAGAAGCGAGGAGGAGGATGAGGAGGATGTATGAGAAATGCGAGAAGGAGGCTGTAAAGGAGGAGGAGGAGGAAGGCGAGAAAGAGAGGGACAGGAAGGAAGGGAAGAGGGAGAAGGAGGAGGCGAGAAAGAGAGGGACAGGGAGGAAGGGAAGAGGGAGAAGGAGGAGGCGAGAAGGAGAGGGACAGGGAGGAAGGGAAGAGGGAGAAGAAGGTGAGGGAGAGGAGAGGAGAGTGACCTTCAGGTGTATGTCTGTTCGTCGCCTACCCCGGCAAGGTTACTTCTCGCCCCGAGCTATGGCTGGGGGTGCACTAAGTGGCCGGGGGTGCATTAAGTGGCCGGGGGGTGCATTAAGTGGCCTGGGTGTGGGGACATTAGGTGGTGTGGGGGTAAACTAAGTGGTGTTTGGGTGGACTAAGTGGTGTTGGGGTGGAATAAGTGTCATGGGGACATATTAAGTGGTGGGGTACACTTAAGTGGTGTGAGAATTAATTTGTATGGGCGTGCACTAAGTGGTGTGAGATTATACTAAGTGGTTTTGGTTTACATCAAGTGGTTTAAGGTATACTATTGTCTGCTCAAGGAATTGTCAAATAGCTCCGCCTCCTTTCTCTCGTCTTGGCTTGTGATTGGCTACCCTGTCATGCTGGCCGTGCCTGATGGAAGGTGTCCCGGGCCGATTGTCACGCAGGCACTTGTTCAGCAGCCGTGGTCGAGGCAGGTGGGATGCTGGGGCCAGGAGATTCACGACTTACACTGACGTTATCAAATGTTTTCTACGGGTTCTTGATGTGATTCATTCATTTGTAAAATTTAATAGTAACAATAATAGGCAACTTTATTTCTGATCATAATAGTCAAGATTGATAATGAGATACATAATTTTTCATGGTAAATTAAGTTACTTATTGAAGACGATATACAGTAGGTTGGGGGTGGTGCTGTGTTCCTCCTTGTAGTGATGATTAAGTCTTGATGGTGTGGTACTGTACCTGTAATGTTGTGTACAGTACATGATTAATAGATAATATTTAACGTCTTGATAATGTCTTACACAAGTAGTGATGACATGTGTTGTGCTGTATTGGTTAGGTTACATTGGGTCATGTTAGAGGTGATAAATTTAGGGTTTGCTGGGAATAGGTGGGTTAGGTCATTAAGGGACAGGTCAGGCTGACATAGGAAGGTTTGGTCCGGGGGTTAGTGAAGCCTGGAACACTAGAATGTCACTCCTTCACATGAACAAATCCCAAGGAATTCCTCATAATGGTCCTGGTGCAGGTAGGAGAGAGGCAGCTGCTTCTCACACCTGTGGTGGTGATAATGTTAGAGGAACACAGGTGTTGGTGGAAGTAACACCTGTGGTGGTGATAATGTTAGAGGAACACAGGTGTTGGTGGAAGTAACACCTGTGGTGGTGATAATGTTAGAGGAACACAGGTGTTGGTGGAAGTAACACCTGTGGTGGTGATGATGTTAGAGGAACACAGGTGTTGGTGGAAGTAACACCTGTGGTGGTGATAATGTTAGAGGAACACAGGTGTTGGTGGAAGTAACACCTGTGGGTGTATCAAACTGTGTAATAACTTGCTCTACAACTACCTTACAGTTTCTACAGTAACAAATAAAGTAAAATACTCATATCCAACTTTATATCTCACACATGTCAGGATAAAGTTCTCCAAACATTAAGACATCAAGTCATCTCTGTGTTTATCAGTTTGTTTGTGTATTAGTTACAGTTCAGGAGGAGTTGGTACAAGAGTTCGCTATGTAGTACAAGTTAAAGTTATTATCACCCAGAGGATTATATTTTTGGAGTGACGGCTGTGGTGGGTGACGTGTGGTTGACGGCTTTGTTGGGTGACGTGTGGTGGTTGACGGCTTTGATGTTTTTTCATATTGACGGGGAATTGACAATGTTGGGTCGTTAAAAAACTGTCCCAGCACCTCAATAGCGTTAACGAGTGTGTGTGTGTGTGCGTGTGTGTGTGTGTGTGTGTGTGTGTGTCCTTGTTTTTTCTCACTTATGTCGACGGAATATTTAGTAATACTTGATCTTATATTGTCAGGTTAGGTTACGGGATTTTGGGTTAGGTTAGGTTAAGTGAGGTGGGAGAAGATCAGTGATGGACAAGTAACCAAATATTTATAATTGATTACAATTAGAAGTAGCAGACAGTAGGCAGGTACCAAACAGGGAGGTACTGGGAAGATATTGGAAGCATAGTGTGTTGTGTAACGGTGGACCCTGCTGCCATATGTGACCAAGTCCCAGGTTGCTCATCTGACTTTCTGCCTCATTTACACACAGTTGCTGGGTCTCAATTGTTTCTCGTACTATTGACAACACAACATACAGATATTGTTTCTCACTATTGATCTTGTTTTTCATTTTTGTATTTCTTTATTATTATTATTATTTTTATTATTATTATTATTATTATTATTATTATTATTATTATTATTATTATTATTATTATTACAGTGGTGTTATTATTTTATTTTAAATTTTATATTTTTTATTAAAATCTTTATTTACAATGAATTATTATTATTATTATTACATTTTCGCCCCCCGATGTGGGTCAGTGACCTGTGCCTGGATGGGCTAATTAACCCCCCACCCACCCCAAAAAAACGTATATATATATATATATATATATATATATATATATATATATATATATATATATATATATATATATATATATATATATATATATATTGATAGTAAAAATAATATAAAAATCTATTAATCTACTTGTGACTAATTAATTTTCTGGGCGATTACTTTTTACGTCTAATCAAGTAAAAGTTTATCAATAGTAACAACTTTTCACTTAGTACTTTCTTCAAATTTTTATTATGCACCAAAGTTTATTCTCCATATTAATGGTAGGAGAGGAAACATTATTGACTGGATATTACTTAGCTTATGTCAGTAGATGAAACGCCACAGATGACGTCAGATGAAAGGATTGTATTTAGTCATACCAGAAACTCAAAACAAATAAAAATAGACTAAATACTTCCTAGAGACCTAACCTAACCTAACCTAACCTGTGTATACTTAGTCGTGACATATAATGGGATAATTTGGTTATAGTATGGTTAATGATCCTTAGTTAATTACACAGAATCCATAACAAATGTAATTAAGATCAATTCGGTCACCTCCCCAACCCATCCCACCTACACACCCTCCCACCCGCCCACCCACCCACCCACCCACACTCTCCCTCCTCCCCATACAAGGAGGACTTCCCAGGGGCGGAGACTCAGGGGGGGGGTGGTGAGTAGTGGCTGGTATATGGATGGATGTAGGTAGCCGCCCAGCCAGTCTTGCCTCAGCGTTCAAGCAAGACGGACGTGTCAGGGACCTCCCATCTCTCCTGTGCCAATTAGTGACCTCATCTGAACATCCAAGCCCACGTGAAGGCATAGAATTCCTCTCTCTGGAGTTAACACAGCTATCACAGGACACAGCTATCACAGGACACAGCTATCACAGGACAGAGAACGCTGGTGAAAGTCTGGTGGGTTGGGCTTGACACTATCTTGACCTCGGAAGATAACACAGCATCTCATCACTAACTGCTCAGGTTTGTATTAGAAATATTGGATATATAAACTAATGTGATCCTTAAACTAATTTATATTGAAGATTAAGGGGTTGAGGCATCGTTCTCGAGGGGTTGAGGCATCGTACTCTAGGGGTTGAGGCATCGTACTCTAGGGGTTGAGGCATCGTACTCGAGGGGTTGAGGCATCGTACTCGAGGGGTTGAGGCATCGTACTCGAGGGGTTGAGGCATCGTACTCGAGGGGTTGAGGCATCGTACTCGAGGGGTTGAGGCATCGTACTCGAGGGGTTGAGGCATGGTACTCGAGGGATTAAGGCATCGTACTCGAGGGGTTGAGGCATCGTACTCAAGGGGTTGATGCATCGTACTCAAGGAGCATTAAGGGGTGATGCTGAGTTTCCTAGACAATAAACCTCACCTAACCAAAAATAGTCACTCAACATTTTTACGATAGCTCTCAAAATACAGCTAGGGTGTCTAATGTTCAGGTGGGGATAGGTGGGAGGGAGGAAGAATGGGATGGAGAGAATGAGGGAGGAAGAATGGGATGGAGAGAATGAGGGAGGAAGAATGGGATGGAGAGAATGAGGGAGGAAGAATGGGATGGAGAGAATGAGGGAGGAAGAATGGGAT
The DNA here is from genome assembly GCA_958450375.1 of Homarus gammarus. NCBI lineage: Eukaryota > Metazoa > Arthropoda > Malacostraca > Decapoda > Nephropidae > Homarus > Homarus gammarus. Next base: position 820,267 of record CAUDMG010004131.1, on the reverse strand, counting down.
GGAGAGAATGAGGGAGGAAGAATGGGATGGAGAGAATGAGGGAGGAAGAATGGGATGGAGAGAATGGGGGAGGAAGGGAGGCAGGCCACAGACTCATCTGGCAGTAACACCTAAATATTTACCGTGTGTGTGTGTGTGTCAGTTTACCCCCCACCTACACCTACACCTCCTGTATCTCTTGCCCAGTGTAGCTCTTCTTACTCCTCCGTCATTATCATCATTATCATCATCATCATCATCATCATCATTATTACCCATTATATCGACCATCATCACCATCAACACCAACACTCACTACAACCATCATCATCACAACCACTATCATCATCATCATCATCATCACCACCACTATCATCATCATCATCATCATCATCATCATCATCATCTTGGTTGAGTCTCTTACCTTTTTTGTTTATGTTTACGCCTTTGTTTACCTACGCCTTTGTTTACCTGTCTACCGGAAACACTTATGACGACTGGACACACGAGAAGAGTTCATGTTATTTTGGTGGTGTTGTGTTGGAGGTAGTGGTGTTGTGTTGTTGATGTGGTGTTCTGTTGGTGGTGCTGTATTGGTGGTGTTGTGTTGGAGGTAGTGGTGTTGTGTTGGTGTTGTGGTTTTGGGGGTGTTGTGTTGGGGGTTGTGTTGGTGTTGTGTTGGGGGTTGTGTTGGTGTTCTGTTGGGGGTTGTGTTGGTGTTGTTTTGGGGGTTGTGTTGGTGTTGTGTTGATGGTGTTGTGTTGGTGTTGTGTTGGTGTTGTTTTGGGGGTTGTGTTGGTGTTGTGTTGATGGTGTTGTGTTGGTGTTGTGTTGGGGGTTGTGTTGGTGTTGTGTTGATGGTGTTGTGTTGGGGGTTGTGTTGGTGTTGTGTTGATGGTGTTGTGTTGGTGTTGTGGGTTGTGTTGGTGTTGTGTTGGGGGTTGTGTTGGTGTTGTGTTGGTGGTTGTTGAGGAAGAAGAGGAGGAGGAGGTCGTAGAAGTAGGGAGGGAGAGAAGGAGTAGAAGAGGGAATAGGAGGATATAGGAGTAAAAGAAGGAGTAGGAAGGGATAGGAGAAGAGGAAGAAGGAGGAATGAGGTAGAGAAGAAGGAGGAGTAATAAGGGAAAGAAGAGGAAGAAGGAGTATTAAGGGAAAGAAGAAGAGGAAGAAGACGTAATAAGGGAGAGAAAAAGAATAAAAATAAGGGGAATAACTATAGAGGATAAAGGGGAAGGAAATAACAGTAAACATTAAGAGAACATTAAACATCAATAATATCTCCTGAAGGTGATACTCGTAGGTGCTCCTTCAGTAGAGGTCCTGAGGTGGTGCTCGAGTGGCTCCCCAGGTGGCCCTACACACCGTCTTGAGGTGAAGGCTTGAGGCAGTTATCTGAGCTGGGTGAGGTGAGCAGGTGAGGTGTGCACGACGAACTAGAAGAGGTGGTGAAGGAGGTCTGGGAGAGGTGGTGAGAGGTGTGCACGATGAACTAGAAGAGGAGGTGTGAGGTGTGCACGACGAACTAGAAGAGGAGGTGAAGGAAGTGGTGATAGAGGAGGTGTCAGGTGTGCACGATGAACTAGAAGAGGTGGTGAGAGGTGTGCACGACGAACTAGAAGAGGTGGTGGAGGTGTGCACGATGTACTCAAGGGGTTAAATCATCGTACTCAAGGGGTTAAATCATCGTACTCAAGGGGTTAAATCATCGTACTCAAGGGGTTAAATCATCGTACTCAAGGGGTAATAATAATAACAATAACAATAATTTAAGATCATTAAAAAAACTCACATTGACGACAAAGATAAAATTTAATGTGTTAATATCGTAATAAAAAGTGGTAAATGACCTTATGCCACTTAGCCTGGTAGTGGGTGACGCCTTAAGGGGCATAAATAGACCACTTGGTGTTGAAAGTCAACTTATTTCAAGATCAAGTGGTGGTGAGGGGTGACACCTGACACGCACCCTCCCCAGGTAAGCAAATCCACTCACCTCATAGTGATGATATATTGCAGGTAGAAGCATCTGACCCCCCTCCTTCACCCCCTCCTCCTTCACCCCCCTCCTTCACCCCCTCCCCCTTCACCCCCTCCCCCTTCACCCCCTCCTCCTTCACCCCTTCCCCCTTCACCCCCCCTTCCTGGTCAAGTTATACCTAACCTCCCTCCCCTTGGTCGTGTTATGTACCTAACCTAACCTAACCAAATCAAGATTATATTAATAAATAGTAAAATTCAGTCATATCGAAGTAGAATAAAAATGTATAATATAGGTAATCTGAGGAGGAGATAGTCTAGTGTCGTAACAGCTGCAACACACACACACACACACACACACACACACACACACACACACACACACACACACATACATACACTATACACACATACATACACAGGAAATTCCCCCAACACTCGAAGATCCACCAAACTTGTTATGGTCGCTGTATACATAAGCCACACATAACACTGCCTCTGGTAAAACCCTATTAGAAAAGGTTATCATTTGGTCACGTATGGAACTCTAAATAAATTTATAAATAAGTAAAAATCGTCACATCAAAGACTAGAGTTAAATAAATAAATAAGTAAAAATCGTCACATCAAAGACTAGAGTTAAATAAATAAATAAATAAATAAATGATAAAAATCGTCACATCAAAGACTAGAGTTAAATAAATAAATAAATAAATAAGTAAAAATCGTCACATCAAAGACTAGAGTTAAATAAATAAATAAATAAATGATAAAAATCGTCACATCAAAGACTAGAGTTAAATAAATAAATAAATAAATGATAAAAATCGTCACATCAAAGACTAGAGTTAAATAAATAAATAAATAAATGATAAAAATCGTCACATCAAAGACTAGAGTTAAATAAATAAATAAATAAATGATAAAAATCGTCACATCAAAGACTAGAGTTAAATAAATAAATAAATAAATGATAAAAATCGTCACATCAAAGACTAGAGTTAAATAAATAAATAAATAAATGATAAAAATCGTCACATCAAAGACTAGAGTTAAATAAATAAATAAATAAATGATAAAAATCGTCACATCAAAGACTAGAGTTAAATAAATAAATAAATAAATAAATGATAAAAATCGTCACATCAAAGACTAGAGTTAAATAAATAAATAAATAAATAAGTAAAAATCGTCACATCAAAGACTAGAGTTAAATAAATAAATAAATAAATGATAAAAATCGTCACATCAAAGACTAGAGTTAAATAAATAAATAAATAAATGATAAAAATCGTCACATCAAAGACTAGAGTTAAATAAATAAATAAATAAATGATAAAAATCGTCACATCAAAGACTATTTTTTTATTTTTTTATTATTTTTTTTATTTTTTTTTGCAATTTTTGGTTTGTGTTTGTTCGTGGGATTTGGAAGTGCCAATTAGATAATGAGGTGGTTTGTGTATACTAATTATAAGGTGGAGGAAAAAGAGGAGTGGTAGAGAAAGAAAGGTGGGGGAAGGAGAAAGAAGGAGGAGGAGGAGAAGAAAAAAAGGAGGAGGAGGAGAACGAAGAGAAAGAAGATAAGGAAGAAGAGGAGGGAGAAAGAAGAAGAAGGAAATAAGAAGGAGAAGGAAGATAAGGAAGAGGAGGAAGAGAAGAAGAAGGAAATAAGAAGGAGAAGGAAGATAAGGAAGAGGAGGAAGAGAAGAAGAAGGAAATAAGAAGGAGAAGGAAGATAAGGAAGAGGAAGAGGAGGAAGAGAAGAAGAAGGAAATAAGAAGGATAAGGAGGAGGAGGAGAGGAGACAACACCGCAGACCTTATCAGTATTATTAACCTGTCATAATAAAGTGGTCCACTGATAACACCTGTGGGTCGTCGCTAGTGGTGGGTCCCTAGTGGTGGGTCGCTAGTGGGTGGGTCGCTAGTGGGTGGGTCGCTAGTGGTGGGTCGCTAGTGGGTGGGTCGCTAGTGGTGGGTCGCTAGTGGGTGGGTCGCTAGTGGTGGGTCGCTAGTGGTGGGTCGCTAGTGGGTGGGTCGCTAGTGGGTGGGTCGCTAGTGGTGGGTCGCTAGTGGGTGGGTCGTTGCAAGTGGTGGGTAGGTCGCTAGTGGGTGGGTCGTTGCAAGTGGTGGGTGGGTCGCTAGTGGTGGGTCGCTAGTGGGTGGGTCGCTAGTGGGTGGATCGTTGCAAGTGGTGGGTGGGTCGCTAGTGGGTGGGTCGTTGCAAGTGGTGGGTGGGTCGCTAGTGGTGGGTCGCTATTGGTGGGTCGCTAGTGGGTGGGTCGCTAGTGGTGGGTCGCTAGTGGTGGGATGCTAGTGGGTTGGGTCGCTAGTGGTGGGTCGCTAGTGGTGGGATGCTAGTGGGTTGGGTCGCTAGTGGTGGGTCGCTAGTGGGTGGGTCGCTAGTGGTGGGTCGCTAGTGGTGGGTCGCTAGTTATTTTAGTTGGGAAAGGCAGTATGATGCCTCTTGCAGCTTTACTTGCTAAGCTTATTTTACCTGAAGATTAACCACCCTAACACACACACACACACACACACACACACACACACACACACACACACACACACATCAGTAATTTATTATAACAAGAACCAGCGGCGTGATGAGGCAGAAAATGTATTACTGACGTCACTGATATTTCCTGTACCCAGTGGCAGTCACTATGTAAACAACCACACACTTATGACCTATTACACAGTCTTTCACCAGGTATGACCTCACTCCTGTACCTAACCTAACCAAACCTAACCTAACCTAACACTAATCTAACCCAACGAAACCTAATCTAACCTAACTCAATCTCGCTATAACTTAACCTAACCCAACCTAAGTTAACCTAACCAAACCAGGTGGCTCGCCCTCTGGTGGAAATTAGCGCCTGGGTTATGTTATGATCGTAAACACACTATTAAAGGTTGGAAAAGGGTGTGTGGGGGAGGGGTGTGTGGGGGAGGGGTGTGTGGGGGAGGGGTGTGTGGGGGAGGGGTGTGTGGGGGAGGGGTGTGTGGGGGAGGGGTGTGTGGGGGAGGGGTGTGTTGGGGAGGGGTGTGTGGGGGAGGGGTGTGTGGGGGAGGGGTGTGGGGGAGAGGGGTGTGTTGGGGAGGGGTGTGTGGGGGAGGGGTGTGTGGGGGAGGGGTGTGTGGTGATGATAATAGTGATGATGATAATGATAGTGATGATGATGATGATAGTGATAATAGTAATAATAAGAAGAAGACGAAGAAGGTGAGAAGAAGAAGACGAAGACGAAGAAGAAGTAGAAGATAAGAAGAATTTACGGTTTACTGAATAAAGTGCAAAAGACAGAAAGTTGAAAATACTTATAATAAAAATCTAAGTAAAATATTTTGGTCTACTTAACAAAAATACTTATAATATAAAATCTAAGTAGACATTTCTGCCCGTCACTACTTGAGCTTCACAAGACTGGGTGAGGTTTTTTCCCTCCATCTCTTACGTCATAATTTCCCAGAATCGTTAATTTTTCCCGTTTAACAAAATTGGTCGAATGAGTCCGTTTATTTCCCTCTTTTATTTTCCGTTTATTTCCGTCTTTCACTAATCCGTCTTTCTCCCCTTCTTAGAATATGAGCGGGATCACCACCTGAAGATTAGCCACCCCTTATTTATTTATTTTTACCTGCTAATTAAACACCCTGACGTTACCTGAGGGAGTTAGGTTAGGTTACGTTTTGGTTAGATTATGTTTGGTTTGGTTAGTTTTGGTTAGATTAGGTTAGGATTGTGACTTAACCCTTTGAGGACGATGATTTAACCCTTTGTCTGGGTAATGGGAACACCTGTCTGGATAATTGGAACACGTCTGGGTAATGGAAACACCTGTCTGGATAATTGGAACACCTGTCTGGATAATTGGAACACCTGTCTGGATAATGGGAACACCTGTCTGGGTAATGGAAACACTTGTCTGGATAATTGGAACACCTGTCTGGATAATTGGAACACCTGTCTGGATAATGGGAACACCTGTGCGGGTAGAAACAGGTGTTGAGATAATATAGTCAATAACACCTGTGGTATTGACCGTAAAGCAATGGTTTATTTACAATGATGTAGTTGAGTGATTTAGTTGAAGTTGTGATTGAAATTACCTGGATTAATTAACTGTGTTTAGAAGATGTATTTAAGGTGACGTAAACAATACAACGTCAATAAGTAATGTATTTTAAGTAGTAAACAACTATAAGTAATGTATTTTAAGTAGTAAACAACTATAAGTAATGTATTTTAAGTAGTATACAACTATAAGTAATGTATTTTAAGTAGTAAAAAACTATAAGTAATGTATTTTAAGTAGTAAACAACTATAAGTAATGTATTTTAAGTAGTATACAACTATAAGTAATGTATTTTAAGTAGTAAAAAACTATAAGTAATGTATTTTAAGTAGTAAACAACTATAAGTAATGTATTTTAAGGAGTAAACAACTATAAGTAATGTATTTTAAGTAGTAAACAACTATAAGTAATGTATTTTAAGGAGTAAACAACTATAAGTAATGTATTTTAAGTAGTAAACAACTATAAGTAATGTATTTTAAGTAGTAAACAACTATAAGTAATGTATTTTAAGGAGTAAACAACTATAAGTAATGTATTTTAAGTAGTAAACAACTATAAGTAATGTATTTTAAGTAGTAAACACCACACGCCATAACCCCTCTGTTTACGGGATCCCCTCTGAGCTGAATACAATCATCTGACGTAAAGTAAATACAGTGTTATAAATGGCGTCCCGGTAGTGAAGAGGTTAAGCCATTATCAAGGTGGCTTAGAACAGGTGGGACTGGCTGGCCATCTCCTGCAACTGCCACCATCAAAGGGGGTTAGATGTTGCTGAACTAAACACACCTTAGTTGATCTTATGCTAATGGAGTGCTCCCAAATAGGTGTGTGAGTGTGTGTGTGTGTGTGAGTGTGTGTGTGTGTGTGTGAGTGAGTGTGTGTGTGTGTGTGTGTGGGGGGCATGGTTGTATGTATGCACCTCACTTGTCGCCCCTCACAGCCACACAATGCCCATACTATGCCTATAATGTTCAAATGATGCCTAGAGTTTGTACATAATCTGCCAACTCCACACCTACACCACACTATACCATACCATACCACACCACCTCCCACACCACACATACTACACACCAACGTCGAAACCACCCACACACCCACACTTATGTCCTTGACTACCGTACCTAGTATACGAATGACGTCACCACGCACTTAGTACCATCGTGGTCTTGACTTCTTCTTAATAAACAAATGACGTCACAGGTACAGCAACTCCTTACAAATTATTTTTCATAAACAAACTTTATAAGTATTCTCCTGTCAGTCATTGTAGAACCTAACCTGACCTAATGTAACCAAACCTAACCTGACCTGACCTGACCTAATCTAACCAAACCTAACCTGACCTAATGTAACCAAACCTAACCTGACCTGACCTGAACAAATCTAATCTAGCCTGACCTGATCTAACCTGACCTGACCTGACCTGACCTAATCTAACCAAACCTAACCTGACCTGACCTGACCAAATCTAATCTAGCCTGACCTGATCTAACCTGACCTGACCTGACCTGACCTAATCTAACCTAACCTAACCTGACCTGACCTGAACAAATCTAATCTAGCCTGACCTGATCTAACCTGACCTGACCTGACCAAATCTAATCTAGCCTGACCTGATCTAACCTGACCTGACCTGACCTAATCTGACCTGACCTGACCTTACCTAATCTAACCTGACCTAACCTAACGCCTATATCACCTGAGAAGAATTATAAGAAGCTAAATATTATGTAGTCAGATGAATCGAGGGTTGAAATGTGCCTCTGAAAACATATGGTTGGACGTCAAGGAACATATAAAAAGGAACTATTTCTCTTATGATGAGAACTTAGAGGTGTAATGATGGTAATTAATAAGATAGGAAGTATTTAGTCTTGTGTGTCAATTGTTTTTAGACCAGCGCCTCCTTGTCCTCGTAAGGCAACACTCCTGGTTCACCTTCCACAGAAACACAAGCGATATGTAAACATTGAGGATGTGTGTTTATTGGTGCTTTTATGATCTTTGAAAGGTGCTAGGTGATTGGTTGAGAGCGTTTAAGACGAAGATGACTATTGGCCAAGAGTAACATCCATATAGGAGAGGTGACAGGTGGCGGGGGGGGGGGGGGGCATTAAGTATCTCGCATTGTGCTTTGAGTTAATTATTTATATACATTAATGACCTTACCGGTTATAATTGACCTTTATAATTACTCTCCCTATGTTGAGTGACAATACTTGATGTTATTGTGTCATAATTAAACACGTAATGAGGTTATTAATTACACGTCATCAGTAATTAAGGATTAAGTGAGCTAGAGCTTCCTATATAACGTTAATTAACTCTATCGTTGACTTAATCTATTCAGGCTACCTTTAACTTACCTGTATATATACATAGCAATTTTAAACCCTAATGGCTATCCAGTTAACAGTTCAAAAGTGATCGTAGTTCATTAATGGGTGAGTGAGTGAGTGGTGACGCAGTAACTGGTGAGCGTCGACACAACCTGACTGTAACACAACTACTGCCAGTCATGTTTGTGTACCTCTCCACCGCCTACCACCGCCTACCACCACCTGCACCTACCACTACCACCTACCACCACCTGCACTACCCCGACCACCACCACCTACCACCACCACCTGCACCTTCCACCACCACCACCTACCACCACCTGCACCTACCACTACCACCTACCACCACCTGCACCACCCCGACCACCACCACCTACCACCACCACATGCACCCCCCCCCCCCATACATCCCTCACACGCCGCTGCTCTCAACACCAGTCTGTGTTTACCCTGAGGTGTTGCTGCTGCCTTAGATACAGCACCTTGGGTCTTGAAGCTGACTTACCCTGAGTGACAGCTAATAACGCATCCAAGTCAGATCAACACACCTGCCTGGCTCTCACAAAAGACTCTAGAGACTCCCATAGACGTGATAGCCAACGAAGGACAGTTTACATACACCAAACTGTTTAGCTACACGAATATTTTTATCCTGGTGGGGAGGTGAACGAGAATGTTTTGATAAGATGGTTCGCCGGGAGGAAAAGGTTTGGAACAGCTCGCTTAAAAGGTTCAATAATTCAGGGGTTCACAGTTGACATGACAGTGATCTCTCTCTCTCTCTCTCTCTCACACACACAGAGGGAGAGAAAGGGTATTTTGAAAAGGTTATTTGAGTGTTTTTTCCCTCCTCCCACAGACTGTACCAGGACACTACTGCATCACGTCGCCCGCCACAAGGAGCGTCCTTGGGCGGGTGGGTGGGTGGGTGGAGGCGTAGGTGGAGTAAGTGGGTGGAGTGGGGTACTTGCTCGTCGTCTGGTGAATGAAGACACTGGCTTTTAGTGCCTGATCTTACTAAAGTCGTGTGTGTGTCTGTTTGTGTATGTGTGCGTGTGTGTGTTTGTGTATGTATGCGTGTGTGTGTGTGTCTGTGTGTGTGTGTGTGTTTATTCATTACGCTACCGTGTCCTAACTAGCAAAATACTCATAATTAATAGCATCCAATCTTATACTCATCCACTAATGCGATTGACTATCAAATCATAATACGAGTCATAACTTTAATAGCGTGAGACATACAGACAGACATACAGACAGATAGCCAGACAGTCAGACAGACATACAGGCAGATAGACAGACATACAGACAGACATACAGGCAGACAGATAGACAGACAGTTAGATAGATAACACGAGAACCGAACCATCATTTATTACACAATATTGAATAAACTAACAAAAATATATATGAATCCAGGAACCATTCGGACATTTAGACATTTTCCTAGTGTGGCTGAGGTAAGTCCTTCAAGCAGTATAGGATAGTGTGGCTGAGGTAAGTCCTTCAAGCAGTATAGGATGTTGACAAGCATTACCGGGCAATCCTACTCACTGCCTTGGGTTTATTACGGTAAGAAAAACTCGTCTCTTGGTTTATGGGGACAATTATTCGATTCCTCTTGGTTTATGGGGACAATTATTCGATTCCTCTTGGTTTATGGGGACAAAAACTCGTCTCTTGGTTTATGGGGACAATTATTCGATTCCTCTTGGGTTTATGGGGACAAAAACTCGTCTCTTGGTTTATGGGGACAATTATTCGATTCCTCTTGGTTTATGGGGACAAAAACTCGTCTCTTGGTTTATGGGGACAATTATTCGATTCCTCTTGGTTTATGGGGACAAAAACTCGTCTCTTGGTTTATGGGGACAATGATTCGATTCCTCTTGGTTTATGGGGACAATGATTCGATTCCTCTTGGTTTATGGGGACAATTATTCGATTCCTCTTGGTTTATGGGGACAATGATTCGATTCCTCTTGGTTTATGGGGACAAAAACTCGTCTCTTGGTTTATGGGGACAATGATTCGATTCCTCTTGTTTTATGGGGACAAAAACTCGTCTCTTGGTTTATGGGGACAATGATTCGATTCCTCTTGTTTTATGGGGACAAAAACTCGTCTCTTGGTTTATGGGGACAATTATTCGATTCCTCTTGGTTTATGGGGACAAAAACTCGTCTCTTGGTTTATGGGGACAATGATTCGATTCCTCTTGTTTTATGGGGACAAAAACTCGTCTCTTGGTTTATGGGGACAATTATTCGATTCCTCTTGGTTTATGGGGACAAAAACTCGTCTCTTGGTTTATGGGGACAATTATTCGATTCCTCTTGGTTTATGGGGACAAAAACTCGTCTCTTGGTTTATGGGGACAATTAGTCGATTCCTCTTGATTTATGGGGACAAAAACTCGTCTCTTGGTTTATGGGGACAATTAGTCGATTCCTCTTGATTTATGGGGACAAAAACTCGTCTCTTGGTTTATGGGGACAATTATTCGATTCCTCTTGTTTTTTTTTTTAATATTTTGGTTTCTTTTTGTATTATCTGAATAGAACTTCTGCACCATGAGTGACTTTGGTGTATAATGAGTGAATTAATTAATGTTGGGCTGGGATAATGAGGCTCTGTGTGGATTCATTATAATGTGTTTGTTGTATTTACTTGTTGTGTTTGTTTATATATTAACTTGTTTGGTTTTGTGTATATAGTCATTGTTGATAGTTTATATTAATTAATCTTGGGTATAAATAATGGAAATACTGAACTTGTTAATAAAGATTTGACTTAGGGAACTTGTGTTAAATATCGCTACACATATACAACACATACAGTATACATATAGGTGATACATAACTAATACATATACATATAATACATCAATACTGTAGTGTGTTAGTTAAAGTGAGGAGCTACCGAGGCATATTAACACTTAACATAACCACTTAAATAACCACTTAACATAGCCACTTAAATAACCACTTAACATAACCACTTAAAATAACCACTTAACATGACCACTTAACATAACCACTTAACATGACCACTTAACATAGCCACTTAAATAACCACTTAACATGACAACTTCACATAACCACTTAACACAACCACTTAGCATAACCACTTAAATAACCACTTAACATAACAATTAACATGACCACTTCACATAATCACTTAACATAACCACTTAACCACTTAACATAACCACTTAAATAACCACTTAAATAACCACTTAACATAACAATTAACATGACCACTTAACATGACCACTTAAATAACCACTTAACATAACTACTTAAATAACCACTTAACATAACTACTTAAATAACCACTTAACATGACCACTTAACATAACCACTTAACATGACCACTTAACACTAGTACCATCGCTGTTACGTGATTGGTGCTGCAGTTAACATTGAAGTAAATTGATTGGTTGGTTTTCCCTGTGATGTTTTGATTGGCTGTCTGTGTGTCTGTGTTTGTTTTCTTCTTATTCCTCCTTCTTTCTCTTCCTCCTCCGCCTCTTCCTTCTTCTCCTTTCTCTTCCTCCTCCTCCTCCTTTCTCTCCTTCTCCTCCTCCTCCTCATCTCTCCCCTCTAGGAACTTCAACAAGACTTGGTCATAACATCAACATCCTCTGTCATTCCTGGAGTCTTATTGCCTCCTGTGTTATCGTGGTGGATCAGTGTGTGGATGGATCAGTAGAGGGGGTGGTGGATCAGTGTGTGGATGGATCAGTAGAGGGGGTGGTGGATCAGTGTGTGGATGGATCAGTAAAGGGGGTGGTGGATCAGTAGAGGGGGTGGTGGATCAGTGTGTGGATGGATCAGTAGAGGGGGGGTGGTGGATCAGCGTGTGGATTGATCAGTAGAGGGGGGTGGTGGATCAGTGTGTGGATTGATCAGTAGAGGGGGTGGTGGATCAGTGTGTGGATTGATCAGTAGAGGGGGTGGTGGATCAGTGTGTGGATCAGTAGAGATGGAGGTGGATCAGTGTGTGGATATGCTAAGGTGTCTAATCATCAGGTAATTGCTCATAGTTTACCTTCTGTGTGTGTGTGTGTGTGTGTGTATACCTTCTGTGTGTGTACCTTCTCTCTGTGTGTACCTTCTGTGTGTGTGTGTATACCTTCTGTGTGTGTGTATACCTTCTCTGTGTGTACCCTTCTCTGTGTGCACCCTTCTCTGTGTGTACCCTTCTCTGTGTGCACCCTTCTCTGTGTGTACCCTTCTCTGTGTGTATGTCAGTCACTACACCCCCCTCTCCTGGGTATGTAGCGTGATGACAGCTCAGGTAACCTCACACAATCTTGGCCCAGGTAAAGGTACACAGGTGCCTATGTTAATTACTACTCGTTATTGAAGCTGCTGGTGATTGTGTGATTAGGTTAAAAGACATTGAATATGGTGATTTAACCCCTTGAGTATGGTGATTTAACCCCTTGAGTATGGTGATTTAACCCCTTGAGTATGGTAATTTAACCCCTTGAGTATGGTGATTTAACCCCTTGAGTATGGTGATTTAACCCCTTGAGTATGGTGATTTAACCCCTTGAGTATGGTGATTTAACCCCTTGCGTATGGTGATTTAACCCCTTAAGTACGATGATTTAACCCCTTTAGTTCGATGATTTAACCCCTTGAGTACGATGATTTAACCCCTTGAGTACGATGATTTAACCCCTTGAGTACGATAATTTAACCCCTTGAGTAAGATGATTTAACCTAGTGTGGGTTTAAGGTATCCAAGCTGTTTTAAGTGACCCTGGTTTTATTCTGAGCGTGACCAGGTGTGTGTTAGTGGTTTATTTGGCTCCAGTTGATGTTTTCATGTCAGTCTTGTCTAGAAAATGTTCCTAAGGGTGGCAGGGGAAGGCTGGGCACTTGGTAACCCTTTGAGTAGAGTGATTTAACCCTTTGTCTTTGATCTAACCCTTTGTCTCTGATCTAACCCTTTGTCTTTGATCTAACCCTTTGTCTTTGATCTAACCCTTTGTCTCTGATCTAACCCTTTGTGGTTGATTTAACCCCATTGTGTATGGTAATTTAACCCCATTGTGTATGGTAATTTAACCCTTTGTGTATGGTGATTTAACCCTGTGTGTATGGTGATTTAACCTCTTTGTGTATGGTGATTTAACCCTTTGTGTATGATGATTTAACCCTTTGTGTATGATGATTTAACCCCTTTACTAAGTCATCATTTCTTTCACTTCCTTCACCAAATCTTCATCATCTTTATTCCTTCCTTCACATAGTCTCCATTTCCTTCACTTCCTTCATCATCATCATCATTCCTTCCTTCAGTGTTCCCTCAACCTTCACTCATGGACGTGTTTACATTAATTATCACAAGCGCTCTGTCTCTCCTTAACCAGATCTTTTACCCAACTTCCTTTACTCAGTTTTCTTCACTAGGTTAAAATAGAACTCTGGTTTCATCCTACCCTACCCTACCCTACCCATTCTCACCCTAACTTACCCTACCCTACCTCACCCCTAACTTACCCTACCCTACCCTACTTCACCCCACCCCACCCTACCCTACCCTACCCCACACTAACCCACCTTCCCACCCCAAAGGCCAGCCACCCAAACTCGTGTAAACACCAGCTCTTGTGGCGACCAGATACATGTATTATAAACCGAACGATGGGGGTGGAGTTTAGAACGATTTTGACGTAACTTTGCGTGGGAGGGGGGCGGTGGGGGGGGGGGGCGGGGGGGGGGGGGGCGGTGTTATTCCCAGAACGTACGTGGGCTCTGGGGGATACGCTAACAAACCCGGTGTAGTATTCTCAGAGGGGCCCCCATACCCAGAAGGCCCCCATACTCACAGGGCCCCTTGTATATAATGCACATGCGTAAAAAGTTTAGATTATTATGTCAACACGGTTAGGTTAGGTGAGGTCAGGTTAGGTTACGTCAGGTTTGGTTAGGTTACGTCAGGTTAGGCCAGGTCACGTTAGGTCACGTTAGGCCAGGTCACGTTAGGTCACGTTAGGCCAGGTCACGTTAGGTCATGTTAGGCCAGGTCACGTTAGGTCATGTTAGGCCAGGTCACGTTAGGCCAGGTCACGTTAGATCATGTTAGGCCAGGTCACGTTAGGCCAGGTCACGTTAGGTCACGTTAGGTCATGTTAGGCCAGGTCACGTTAGGTCAGGTTAGGTTCTGTGTTTTCTCGCTCCCATTTTCGTGGTGAAGGTCATAAAGTCTACGGTGTTTGGGCGTGTTCTTTCGTTTATAACTTCGAGGAATTAGTATTGGATCCTAAGTCTTTCGTGTACAAGATCCGGATTCATTTGGATTCGTATGATAATTGTTTTTGTAAGTTATGACGTAAGAAGGCACATGATTCACTTTATTTCAAACACAAAAAAGACTTGACCTATGTCGTGTGTGTGGGTGTGTGTGTGTGTGTGCGTAGACTTAACACTTTATCTTGTGTGAAAGTTATTGTTGTTTTGATAGATTATATATATATATGTGTGTGTACAACGTTTCAGCCAGTCATGACACAGACACACACACACACACACACACACACACACACACACACACACACACACACACACACACACACACACTGGTGACCCTGGCACTTACTAACCTCAGGTGGACGTGTGCCATTTTTAAGGTAAAGTTGACACCGTTTCATGAGAGCGTTGCCACCTGAGACTAGGGTCAGTGTCAACCTGTGTGTGTGTGTCCCTTGTAAACACTTCTTTCCCCTACGCCTCGCCCCATCCCACGCCCACCCGTATTACCACGCCTTTCTGCTCCTCCACCATACGCCCACCTTCCTCCTTCACACCACGCCCACCTGAAGAGTTGACACCTTAACCTAATTCACCTGAAGATTAGACACCACAACCATCACTGTCCTCCTCCTCCTCCTCCTCCTCCCCCTCTTCCTCCTCCTCCTCTTCTTCCCCCTCCTCCTCCCTCATCCCCTCCATATACGCAGTTCATTTCATGGTGATGGAGGAGATGGAGGGGGGGGGGTCAGGTCAGTGTGTGTGTGTGCGTGTGTGTGTGTGTGTGTGTGTGTGTGTACCTCATTTGTCTTACAAGGCGATAATGAGCAACAAATATTGACAGCATGACACTGGGGCCTTAATGACAACACTCTGTCATGCCCCCCCCCCCCACCCTTCCCTCCTTCCCTCCCTTCACGCCTTTAATGACTGGCTGTCTACACTCCTTCCATCTTGTTCCTTCTTCCTCCTCTTTTTTACCCTCTCCTCCTCCTCCTCCTCCTCATTCTTAGTCACCTTCCTCTTCCTCCTGCCTCCTTCCTTCTTGTTCCTTCCTCCTGCCTCCTTCCTTCTTGTTCCTGTCTTCTCGTGAGGAGGGGTGATGGATGAGAGGAGGTGAGGGGTGAAGGAGGGGGTTGGGGTGAGGTGGGGAGGTGGGGAGATGTTGACGGCACTAACAAGGTGTGATGGTTGGGAGGCGCGTCACCCTACCTATCAATTTCCCAGGCAATTCAGTCTTAATTGCCCCCCTCCCCCCCCCCCCCCACACTCCCCAACAACCCGGGTAGGATTGGTCTGGCCCGGGTATAGAGTAGATGCTGTTTAGGTCAGCTCGGGTCAGGCTTTGGAGAGGTGTAGATGGGTCAGGTGGGGTCTTGGTAAGGTTGGGTCAGGTCAGGTCGTGTAGTTTTGTTAAAGGTGTCGGAATAGAATTGTCACACACACACACACACACACACACACACACACACACACACACACACACACACACACACACCACGCACACACACACACACACACACACACACACACACACACACACACACACACCAATCGTAAACCAGATTTAATTTTGTCTCCTCCTGCGACCAAACAATTACTGCAACACAAAGACAATAGCATTATCGAACTCTGGGAAAATTTGTGGGTGTTATCAGTTGACCTTGAATGACCATGTACAAATGACCTTGGTGTGTGCTATTAGAAACTGTGGCGGAGTGGTTATGGTACTGAGATGACCGTCTATTGGCCCCTGGCTCGAATCCCCATTGAAAAGCCAGTATTTGATTGATAAATAAGTGAGTTAGTATCAGTAGTTAACCATATCATCACCTGTTCTAATTAATTACCTGTTCTATCTCACCTGTATGGGGGTATGACACCTGGCTCACGTGACAGAATGGACTCGTAGGCATGAGTACAAATAATCCTAGCAGATTTAGAGTACATTGTATACAGGTCACACTGCCAGAATACACCCCTCATGTGTACCTCTCAAGGGAGGGTGTAGGTGTGGGTGTAAGGGAGGTGGTGTACCTATTGACAAAATGTTATTAATCCCTCTGTGACGGCAGTGTAAACATCGTCTCTCTGTGTGTTCAAACTAGTACCTTAGTTAGTCCAATGGTGGATGACACTGAATTAATGGCTCCTAGACAAAAAGAAAACCAATAAAATAAAGAAACATAAATAAAAGATAATAGAGATATGGTTAATAAACTTAGAATAAAGGAAATATTAACTGAGGGTAACGTTATGATATGTTAGGTGATATTTGGATAACGAACCTAAGATTGATCTTTAATTAAGACTATAAATGTGTTAGGGAGATATCGTATACACACACACACACACACACACACACACACACACACACGCACACACACACACACACACACGCTGTCTCTTCTGTCTCCACACACACACACACACACACGGTCTCTTCTCTCCACACACACACGCACACACGCACACACACGCACACACACGGTCTCTTCTTTCTTCACACACACGCACACACACACACACACACACACACGCTGTCTCTTCTGTCTCCACACACACACACACACACACACACACACACGGTCTCTTCTCTCCACACACACACACACACACACACACACACACACGGTCTCTTCTCTCTCCACACACACACACACACACACACACGGTCTCTTCTCTCTCTACATACACACACACACACACACGGTCTCTTCTCTCTCCACACACACACACACACACACACACGGTCTCTTCTCTCCACACACACACGCACACACGCACACACACGCACACACACGGTCTCTTCTTTCTTCACACACACGCACACACACACACACACACACACGCTGTCTCTTCTCTCTCCACACACACACACGGTCTCTTCTCTCTCCACACACACACACACACACACACACACACACACAGGGAGTGACTCACAACAAGATGGACGTCCTGGGGGAGGAGGGAGGTGTACGGATTGATAGTGGAAGATTTATTATGTGTCGTGTTACAGTCAGACGTCTTGTGTGGGGCTGACTGTGTGGGGCTGACCGTGTGGGGCTGACTGTGTGGGGCTGACCGTGTGGGGCTGACCGTGTGGGGCTGACTGTGTGGGGCTGACCGTGTGGGGCTGACTGTGTGGGGCTGACTGTGTGGGGCTGACCGTGTGGGGCTGACCGTGTGGGGCTGACTGTGTGGGGCTGACTGTGTGGGGCTGACCGTGTGGGGCTGACTGTGTGGGGCTGACCGTGTGGGGCTGACTGTGTGGGGCTGACTGTGTGGGGCTGACCGTGTGGGGCTGACTGTGTGGGGCTGACTGTGTGGGGCTGACCGTGTGGGGCTGACTGTGTGGGGCTGACCGTGTGGGGCTGACTGTGTGGGGCTGACTGTGTGGGGCTGACTGTGTGGGGCTGACTGTATGGGTCTGACCGTGTGGGGCTGACTGTGTGGGGCTAAAGACGAGTGTTGTTGTTATTCTTGTTGTCGTTGCCTTTGTTATTGTTTTTGTTATCCTTGTTGTTGTGGCTGTTATTGTTATTTTTGTAGTCATTGTTGTTATTGTTATTATTATTATTGTTGTCTATTAATACAAGTCAATAAATTTTAGTGCTCATCAACCCCCTCCCACACACACACACACACACACACACACACCCACACACACACACACACACACACACACACACACACGCACACACACACACACGTCCGTCAATTGAGGGCCGGGGTAGTTGAGCCTGACGAGGTGTGGTTGTCGTGTTAGCCAAGGTTCACATCCATGACTAAGAAGGTCACGGTGTAACAGTATTGGGTCACGTGAAGATTAAGCACCCCTTGTTGATTGTACCTGATGATTAACACCGTAATGCTAACCTATCCTGACCTAACCTAACCTATCCTGACCTAACCTAACAATCCTGACGTAACCTAACCTATCCTGACCTAACCTAATGATGACTTAACCTATCCTGACCTAACCTAATGATGACTTAACCTATCCTGACCTAACCTAATGATGACTTAACCTATCCTGACCTAACCTAATGATGACTTAACCTATCCTGACCTAACCTAATGATGACTTAACCTATCCTGACCTAACCTAATGATGACTTAACCTATCCTGACCTAACCTAATGATGACTTAACCTATCCTGACCTTACCTAATGATGACTTAACCTATCCTGACCTACCCCCCCCCCCCCCCAGGTAGCGTTAGGGTGTTTAAATCAACAGGTGAAATAATCTCTGGGGTGCCTAATCTTCACGTGAACCTCAGTGTAGTGTGTCGGTAGTATAACAAAATAATATGTCAAATTATTAAACGGATTCGGTTAATTTACTTCGGATAACTACACAAATTGGTCTTTACATCTAAATAAAACCTTAACCGTAATTAACTAAAATCCGGTAAATATTGAGAATGTTCGGATTGAGAAAATATTACCGGTTGGTGAGAGTTAAAGACCGTACTGTACTTCCAGAATGACGTGGTGACGAGCCTCCATCAGTAGCAGCATCAATAGCAGCATCAATAGCAGCATCAATAGCAGCATCAGTAGCAACATCAGTTCCTCTCCTCCAGGCTTAGTCACCATGAGAGTACTAGCATGGGTCTTGGTAGTGACGTGTTGGCCTGCCGTGACCCTGGGTATGATGGGAGACGAGTACCCTGTTGTAGCCTGGGAGGATATATGGGAGGAGGTGGGACAGATGACCAAGAACAAGACCTACTGTGTTCATGAGAGTTCACACTGCTGGCGCAACAACTCCCTCCCCATCAGGAAAGGTCTCTGTAGGTGAGTCTTCTTCAGGAGCATCAACATCACTATTGACTATAGCCATTACCACCATCACCACTACTACTACTACTACTACTATTACAACTACTACTATTACTACCCCAACTATCACCACCACTATTATTACTACCCTATCCCCACCACCACTACCCCCACCACCACCACTACCCCCCACCACCGCTACCCACCCCACCACCACCACTACCCCCCACCACCACTACTACTACTACTACCCTAACCACCACCACTAACTACCATCTCCCCCTCAGTCAGTGCCAGTGTGACGACGAGTGTGTGGTGTACGGTGACTGCTGTTTGGACAAGGCACAAGCAGACTGGGGTGACGGCAGAGAGGAACACAGCGACAGATACACCTGTGGCAAGATGGCGACCTCGGTGAGTGTTAGGGGAGGTGTGTGTGTTAACCTTCATCATCACCTGAAGATTAGTACCCCCCTCCCCCTGTCTCTCACTTACCTCCCCCTCTCTCTCCTACAGGGGCTGGAAGGCCTCATGATGGTGGAGTCCTGTAGGATGGATTATGTTGGTCTTTCTGTTGAGCGTCTTTGTAAACAACAGGTGAGGCATATTGTTTATGTGTGTGTGTGTGTGTGTTGTGTTTACGTCGCGTGTGTGTGTGTGTTGTGTTTACGTCGCGCGTGTGTGTGTGTGTGTGTGTTGTGTTTACGTCGCGTGTGTGTGTGTGTGTGTTGTGTTTACGTCGCGTGTGTGTGTGTGTGTTGTGTTTACGTCGCGTGTGTGTGTGTGTGTTGTGTTTACGTCGTGTGTGTGTGTGTGTGTGTGTGTTGTGTTTACGTCGTGTGTGTGTGTGTGTGTGTTGTGTTTACGTCGCGTGTGTGTGTGTGTGTTGTGTTTACGTGTGTGTGTGTGTGTTGTGTTTACGTCGCGTGTGTGTGTTGTGTTCACGTGTGTGTGTGTGTGTTGTGTTGTGTTTACGTGTGTGTGTGTGTGTTGTGTTTACGTCGCGTGTGTGTGTGTGTGTTGTGTTTACGTGTGTGTGTGTGTGTTGTGTTGTGTTTACGTGTGTGTGTGTGTGTTGTGTTTACGTCGCGTGTGTGTTGTGTTTACGTGTGTGTGTGTGTGTGTTGTGTTTACGTGTGTGTGTGTGTGTGTGTGTGTTTACGTGTGTGTGTGTGTGTTGTGTTGTGTTTACGTGTGTGTGTGTGTGTTGTGTTTACGTCGCGCGCGCGCGTGTGTGTGTGTGTGTGTGTGTGTGTGTGTGTGTGTGTGTGTTGTGTTTACGTCGCGTGTGTGTGTGTGTGTGTGTGTGTGTGTGTGTGTGTGTGTGTTGTGTTTACGTCGCGTGTGTGTGTGTGTGTGTTGTGTTTACGTCGCGTGTGTGTGTGTGTGTTGTGTTTACGTGTGTGTGTGTGTGTTGTGTTGTGTTTACGTGTGTGTGTGTGTGTTGTGTTTACGTCGCGTGTGTGTGTGTGTGTTGTGTTTACGTGTGTGTGTGTGTGTTGTGTTTACGTCGCGTGTGTGTGTGTGTGTTGTGTTTACGTGTGTGTGTGTGTGTTGTGTTGTGTTTACGTGTGTGTGTGTGTGTTGTGTTTACGTCGCGTGTGTGTGTGTTGTGTTGTGTTTACGTGTGTGTGTGTGTGTTGTGTTTACGTCGCGCGCGTGTGTGTGTGTGTGTGTGTGTGTGTGTGTTGTGTTTACGTCGCGCGCGTGTGTGTGTGTGTGTGTGTGTGTGTGTGTGTGTGTGTGTGTGTGTGTGTGTTGTGTTTACGTCGCGTGTGTGTGTGTGTGTGTGAATAACAACTCATATTTTTTCCATTATTAAACCTTGAAAAAACTTACATTAATATATGAAGCAGTGAGAGGTGTGCGTGTACATGTGTGTGTGTGCGTGTACATGTGTGTATGTGCGTGCGCGTGTACATACTTAGTTATTTATCATATTTTTAGCTTGAGTAGTTTATGATATGTTAATGCGACGCCTCTGGCCAATTTAGGTAATGGTGCTCTGAGGTTTGGCACACCACTATTGTGTACGTCATGTGTGTGTGTTGTGTACGTCATGTGTGTGTGTTGTGTACGTCATGTGTGTGTGTACGTCATGTGTGTGTGTGTTGTGTACGTCATGTGTGTGTGTTGTGTACATCATGTGTGTGTGTGTAGTCATGTGTGTGTGTTGTGTGTATGTAATTTTGTGTGTTGTGTACGTCACCTCTCTCCTACCTCCCCACCCCATTATTTCCCTCCCACACCCCTCTTTAACCTCCCTCCCACCTTCCCACTCCACTTAATCACCCCTTATCTCCCCACTCCTCCCTACTTACCACTCCCCCCTCTCCTCAGGTAACTCCAGAGGCCTACACTTACGTCCTTGACCTACCTGTGACCTCCCGTGCCACCAACACCACCTACGTTAACTACCACTGTGCTGTGTGTAACGACGACGCCCGTGACCTTCACACCTGGAACGTGACCATTAACTGCAGCACTAAACAGGTTAATAGATTCGTCTCCTTTACTTTATTCTCCTTGTAGACGTTAATAGATTCGTCTCCTTTACTTTATTCTCCTTGTAGATGTTAATAGATTCGTCCCCTTTACTTTATTCTCCTTGCTAGTTGTCCTCTTCTCCTATTATTTTACTATTTATTTGTTTTATTTTTATTGGGCTACGGAGATCTTGGTACTAGTGAGTGTTTGGAGGTACTAGAAGTTTTTTATTCTAGTACTAGCAAGGCCTCGAATTTAGTACTAGCAGAGACATTGAATTTATTACTGTACTAGCGTAGCCCTTGAATCTAGTATTAGCAAGGCCTCGAATTTAGTACTAGCAAGATCCTGAAACCCAGTAAAGCACTAGCAAGAAGGCAAAACACTAGGCGATAACCTCCTAGCTGACGTCTTGCTAATTAGTGCTGGATCTCTCAGGTGTGCCAAGCAGGTAAGGTTTTATCACCAGGCCACACTGAAGTTGGCCTTTCGTTATTAACCAAATTTCATAAATAACTTGAATTGTCTTCCAAATATTGACCAAGTAATCACAAATGCTCACTCGCTTATGTTAATCAACAATGGTAAGGAATCATTGCATCTGAAGTGTTTTGTGTTGATAACGAGTAAAAGTTGCCTGAACACGAGCACTTGTTTGAGGTGTTCCTGCCAGCAACACCCGCTGTATTGTCTATAACAGCGCCAGTCTATTTAAACTTTTTCACTAACTTTGTACAGTTCTTGTTTACAGAATCTGCTAGGGGGCATCACGAACCAATAATAAACTATAAACTATTTACGATTCAAACAAATTATATAAAAAAAAGGTAAAAAATTACATATTAAACATTAAAAATAAAATGATTGGATTCTTTACTTTCGGTTTTTGTTTATACGTTGGTGTGTTAGTAATGACTGTGGGGTCCGGAGTCCTGGTGTCACTGGAGAACAAAGAGTTTCTCGACTCCAGAGCAATTACGAACTGGATCAAACACCTCCTCCCTTCCAGTTTCTATGAGTCTCGCCTCTTTGCGGTGTTCCCCTTCGTCGGGATAATGATCAGCCGCTTGTTGGTGACCCTCACTCTCCTCGGCCTATTATCAATCATTGTGGAGCACTTGGGAGAGCGGTGGTGGTGAGGAAGCTGGCGTGGTCTTTACTCCTGGTGGTGATAATCGTTTCCTACACTATTACCATTGCAATTTTTTTTATCATTATTATTACTGATATTATTGTTATTATTATTATTTTTCTTCTTATTTAATTATTATTATTAGTAGTAGTAAAATTATATTATATCATTACAGTTGAGTCGTAATTGCTGGCAGGTCATTACTTAAAATGATTGGCCAATTAAGTCAACCACCTAAAGAATCTGTTAATCTTTCATCAATTCTGTGTCATTAATTTTGATCACTAAAACAATTTACATTGGTCATTAATAATACGACTGTCAGTTTGTGTCATAATTGTTTAGTCACTTGTAGTATAATTTTCAACCCAACCCTACCCAACCCTGCCCTACCCTACCCTACCCTACCCTACCCTACCCTACCCAACCAACCCTGCCCTACCCTACCCTACCCAACCCTACCCTACCCTACCCTACCCAACCAACCCAACCCTACCCTACCCTCCCCAACCCTACCCTGCCCTACCCAACCCTACCCTACCCAACCAACCCAACCCTACCCTCCCCTACCCTACCCTACCCTCCCCAACCCTCCCCTCCCCTACCCAACCCAACCAACCCTACCCTCCCCTACCCTACCCTCCCCTACCCAACCCAACCAACCCTACCCTCCCCTACCCTACCCTCCCCTACCCAACCCAACCAACCCTACCCTCCCCTACGTTCAGGTCTAGTGACTATAAGACAACAACAAAATAATTTAAACTAATTCAGGTCCTTGGTGTCTTTAATTATGCTCTCAATAGGTCGATTTATGTCCAGTATCATTAAGTCATGTCATAAATGTTAATGATTTATGTGTAATCTCATTAATCGACGTCATCATCACTATCGTTAATCAGTACTGTTATCTCGGGTCAGATCTTAAAGACTTACACATTGGTGGAGTTCATGCAGAAGGCGACCTACCAGCCTGGCCTGAGGAAGTGGCAGCGCTTCACCTACCGCTCACCTGAGGACGAGAAACGCATTATCCCCGACGAGTTTCACGTGTGCTACTTCGATGTGAGTTCTACCCCCCACCGAAGTCATATGTATCCTGTCTACATCACCCATACCCTGTGTAGAGTCATTAGCGATGGTGATGTTTGCTAAATTCAGAAAAATTACATAGGAATATTTACATAGTTTACAAATGTCTGTATTGTATTGTAGACTATTTACTAACAGTATAGTGATCAGTCTCCATCTCCCGGCAGGTGTTAGAGTTCAAGAAGTCAGATAAATTCATCAAGAAGTATGGTGGCCGCTTGTGTATCTACCCCAAGGGTGTGTGTGAGAAGAAGCCCAGCAGCAGGAAACACATCTGCAAGCAGCAAGTAACCAAGTGCAGTTGTTAGATAGTTGGGCTTAATAACATTCTAAAATTGCTTGTGAATGTTACTTAGAAATAGAAACTTGATGTATTGATAAATTTCTTAATACTGTAATACTCATACAGTTTCTTAGAATGTCCATAAGTATCAAGATGAATCCTTCTTCACACTCTCCATCATTCACAGTGTCTGACTCAGTGTCCATTTTTATATTGTCTTGTCTGTTTTTAATCTCATAGAAATTTAGCCTCCATGCCAGTTTGCCAGACATATATTCACATCTCTTCTCAGTCTCATAATTACACTTTCTTTAAAATCATGAACTCAACTAAAATTTCCTTGTTGTAATTTTCTGTGTTTCCATAATTCTGAAATGTATACAATTTGAGCCATGTTAACCAGTGTGCCTATGTGTGGATTATTCTTTCTTCATATGTAAATCTTTCCACTAATTTGAGTAAAGAAAATTAAAAAACTCTTTGATTGGTTTTTCAGTGACTAGTGATGTCATTGTATAAGTGAACCAGTGACAGACATTCTTACATCACTAGTTAGAGGAGAACTTATTGAGAATATTAGAGAATCTTGAATCTATTATTCTAATTCACTTTGGTTTTATCTGAGAGTTGAGGATATTTAGTACCAGGAGATGAGTTGCTAGTTTCATATACAAATAGTTAAATGCTGCTTACTACATAATCTGCATGCAGAGGTTGTTCAACTTAGATTAAATTATGTTTCCTTATGACAGGTGCGGCATTGTGATCCTGCCTGGCCGGACCAACTGGATAGGGAAAAGTGTCGCCGATACTCACAACTTTTCATGCACAAGAATGGAACCAGCCATGAAACTGTCTATAAAAATCCACATTGTGCTAGATGCAATTTTGTTAATGTCTCCTCTAGTGCTGTGAGCTGCGTGCGTTCCCTATTGTCTAAGAAGTGTGTGTCCAACAGAAGTACAGGTTCAGGGAACCTTCCTACATGTTTCTCAGTGCTGATGGACTTCAGGGAGAACACTTGTAACACTGCTGATGAGTTATGGGATCCCATTCACTTAACTTGTAAGAAGATTTATTGTGGGCGTCTCTTCAAACTTGAAAATGGTGAATGTGTTAAGGACTACACAGCTTACCAGTCATTAGGAAATTCTACACTGCTTGATAACTCCTGCCCAAAGATTGAGCTTCTTGAAGATGATTATGTTCCTCGACCTGATGGTTCAGTGTTTGTCAACACCACCAAGAAGGTGTATAAGAAGGGTGAATTTGAAATGCACAGTGAAACAAAGATTTTAGTCTGCAACGACCACTACCAGTACACGGCCGGATTTTCAGAAATTCACAGTTTGTTGACTTTAATAGTTTTGCTTATATCTCTTGCTGGTCTGGCACTACACATCATCGTCTACCTTCTTGTGCCACGCTTCAGGAATCTGCCAGGGAAGAACCTCTTCTGTCTCAGCTGTTGCCTCTTCATTGCTCACCTTATCTTCCTCACAGGGATGAGAACCCACATTCATGAGCTATGTGTCTTCATCTCTGCAGCACTCCACTACTTTTGGCTGGCATCCTTCTGCTGGATGAATGTTATGAGTGTGGACGTGTGTCGCACATTTACCAGCCAGCTCTACAGGGGAGACACGGATGCACGCCAGAGCTTCATCTTCTACTCCATATACGCGTGGACCATCCCCGCACTTGTTGTCACCTTATCACTTGTCTTCGATTACACCAACGTTCTCCCAGAGTACCGTCCCGGGTATGCTACGGATTTGTGTTGGCTGAACAACCGGTATGGCCTGGCATTATTCTTCCTCTTTCCTGTTGGAGCCATCGTTCTGGAAAACACTATTCTCTTCTTTGTGACCGCTTGTGGGATATATAAACAAGTTAAAGCAGCCAGGTATGCCAACAGGCGGTCCCAGAGTGTTAAGGAAGGACACGGAGCCCAGGGTGCCAAGAACTCAAAACCTGGGAAGATGCAGAAGGAAGGAGGTTTTAAACAGATTCTACAGGTAGGTCATAATACAGTATTAAGGAACCTTTTACTTTAATGTATTCATTTATTTTGTAACTTTAGTTTTTCATTTATTCTTTAACCCTTGTGGCATTTTAATGTTTTTTAACCTGAGTGATGTAAAGTTTAAGTACCTGGTATATACAATATACCTGTATGTAAGGGAGTAATTAGTGTACTGTGTTGATAGGGTCGGAGGAGTGCCAAGGAGCGTGTGCGATTGATCTTGTACATCAAACTTGGGCTGATTCAGGGGTTGTCCTGGATCACTGGGTTCATGGCCGCCTTTGTTGATGTCCCCGCCTGCTGGTACCCCTTCACTGTCCTCAATGGTCTACAGGGAGCCTTCATATTCCTTGGCTTTGATATGAAGAGGAAGGTAAATATCAGGTGTAGACCCAGGCTTATGTAGTGAAGTCATTGAAGAAAGAACACTGTTGATTTGTAGTACCTAGAGAGTCAGGAACCATGGGTAGAGCTCCTATGACTTGTGTACTATACCTAGAGAGTCAGGAACCATGGGTAGAGCTCCTATGACTTGTGTACTATACCTAGAGAGTCAGGAACCATGGGTAGAGCTCCTATGACTTGTGTACTATACCGAGTGAGTCAGGAACCATGGATAATAGTCCTTAAACCACAAACTTCATATCCAAGGCTGATCCAGGGTTCCTAAACTTGTTATTAGTCATAGTGGCTGTTAGGTGAAGCAATTTGATGTCTAGCTGTGTGAGGTCATGCCAGTTGTTATAATATATTTTCCTTTAATACTGCAGATGGTCATTATGTAAATCTCATTCTTGAATCAATCATTGAGCAAAGAAATTACGGGCAGTTATAAAACGTTTAGTTTGTGTGTAAATCTTAATTCCGATTCCTTTGGGAATTTTGAGTTAACTAATCAGATATTTTTGTCTCTTGTGAGGAATGGTGTATATAATCTGTCTCTTATATTTGGAACTAGAATAAAAATGATAGATAAAAATGATAGATCAAATTGTGGTTATAGTAATTATAGTCTTCTAGAACTTGTGATATCTTGGGTCAGGTCGGAGAAGCGGTGTGGGAGGCACTTGTTGGGCGACCATGGCGAAAACACAGAAGTTCTAAAGGGACTCGTACTACCACTTTTGGCCAGAGTAGTTCTAGCCAAAATCAATCGTCAAGGTCAAGCAGGTAAGAGATTGTGTTCCAATGTTATAAAAGTGATTGGTGATATACAAGAGGGGTCTAACATCAAGTTTTTTTTTCAGAAATTTAGGATTCAGATCATATACAGTTCATAAAGTTCTGACAGATATATAGTTATTGTGGCTTAAAAATATATCATGGAGTATAGACAGCAACTTGTTACATCAAATTCCTATCATCGGCAACTTGTTACATCAAATTTCCTATCATGTATAATGTGAATTGGACCTTGTGTGGTGACAGGATAATGGAACCCTCTCATAATATATCAACAACACACTTTACTGAGTAAGGGATTGACTATTAGTGTTTTTTATAGGCTAATAATTGAAGGTGGTTTTCTTATCAAACAATATTTTCATTGGTACCCATTTAATGCAATTGAGTTCCTGTGACAATGGTGGCCAGACCTAGATAACCCATCAGTGGTTTATATAGAAGTTGTAAAAGTATTAGAAGAAATGTTTTGTCCCTCATCATACCAGGAGAAGGTCATAAGAGTACAAGACATACTTAGATCCTAATAAAGACTTGTATAGGATGGACTGAAGCTTGCTGGAATATCTCTTCATTGAGTTATTGATCACAAGCCACAGATGATGCTACTGTAGCTGTCTTAAGATGCCATCCTTAGTACCTCCTTCTGATGTTAGGGTTACACACACACACACACACGATGGCATGAATACAGTACAACAGTCAAGTTATGAATTCAAACACTTAATTGCCTGGCTTATGTCTTTTACTTAATTCCATCATCCCTACTCACAAACCAGTGACTCTGAGGAAGAGACTAGGAATGAGACATCAGTATGTCCGCTGGTGTTAGGTGAGGCAGGTGTGGGTCAGCGAGCTGTGGAGGGGGTCACTTGGGGCAGCACAGTGAGGTTCACCCAGGCTGTGGGTGTCCATCCCAAAGCTAGGTGGGGCTACAAGTCACTATATCATTAATGTGCTGTTTAAAGTTATTCTGTGATATTTAGTAAACTGTGTCTCTTTAGTATACATTAATAGACCGTATAATATGCATTTTAATGTACTATATGTATTGATCACTATCAGTTATTTAATTACTATACTAATATTTAAAATTATAAATGTCTTCTCTCTTAATAATAATTAATGTTACGTTGTACAGTCACGTCCACATCTCCATCACTTAAGCTTTACCCAGATCACCTGTTTCTGACACATCCAGGTCCTGAAGTGTTTATTACTTAACATTTATAAATACTCCAGGCTTCTCTATAGTTAATTACTGATGTTTAGTTTTCATATAAAAGTCTCTCAGCTTCTATAAGTAGTGTTTATGTTAATGATCTGTTAATTACCACTATACTGTAGTTATGTACCGTATAACTTAAATCAAAGTAGACAACATCTGGTAAATATATAGCCTACTACAGTGGATTACTTGACTCTGGTCTGATACAATACTGAATCATTTGACCAGTTTAACTATAAAGGATATGCATAATAGTTTAACATAATTGTATCACTTTAATCAGACCTAACCATATAATTAACAAGCATCCCCATGTTATTAAATCATAACTTTATACATAGTAAGACAAAATGAAATATGAAAATAATATTCATCACAGATCTGCTTGACACACCACTTGATTTTGGTTGGTGTTATGACTCAAAATTTACAAAGTTTATATAAGATTTTTTTATTAATCTTGGTCATTGGTGGTGTTGGTCCTCTCAGTTTATGCAGATTAATCTCAATGTCATTAACAAGTTCTCATTATAACCATCATGTCGTCTCCAGTCCCCAACAGGCCAAAATCATAAAGAAGTTAATCTCCCAAAGAAGTACTAAAGCGGACTCACTGCGAGGTGTTCAGACAGACCCATCATCCAAGAGCCGAGTTGAAGGTGTGAGGAACGGCGACCTGAGAGCCGGTATAGTGAAGGGAAAGTTTGATGATGAGAGTGGTGGTGGTGGTGATGTTGTCAGGGTAAGTTAATGACTCTTGATCCATCAGATCTTAAATAAGGTGACTTTATTTTTGTCATTTTGGGCAATTTTTTCCCCCATATGTTGTAGAGTGGCATAAATCAACAACCAACTCAGACTCTCCTTAACTATTGTTGTAATATTTGTTCTGATATGGTGTCCCTCTTCCATAATAAATCCCCAAATATTTATCAGGTTTATCCCTGTAGCTTCACACTGTAGTTTTACCCATCACTCAGTTACTCCGTGCTATACGGTATATTTTGGTCATGGACAATGCTGCTTCACTGCCATCTTTTTTATATGTAATGTACAGTAGCTAAAACAACTCTCTGTGTATACTTTGTGGGAAACAATATGAGACCATGGACGATAAATATTGGTATATGAGGGCCGTCACTAGTCACACGGAGAGCTGTCACTAGTCACACGGAGGGCTGTCACTAGTCACACGGAGGGCTGTCACTAGTCACACAGAGAGCTGTCACTAGTCACACGGAGGGCTTTCACTAGTCACACGGAGGGCTGTCACTAGTCACACGGAGGGCTGTCACTAGTCACACCTGCACAGATAGTTGTTTTAGCTACTGTACATGTAAATAATTATATTTTACTGCTGGTTGTAGGGAATAATGCTTGACTTAAAACAAAGTACAGGCACTCCCCGACTTACGACCGACTCGACTTACGTCCACCCGCACTTACGACCTGCCTCAGTCGTACCAAAATGTGGTCAAATTATGTATTTTTGAGTCCCAAAGTCAGTACACAGACAAAATTTTCATCTGTAATTCACTTTAAAATGGCTGGCAAGCTTAAAAGTGAGTGTTTTGTGGTGCTGAGAAGAAAAAGAGACCCAAGTTTTCGATTTTCTATGTGTTATTTAAGCATTTCCGACTTACGACCTGGATGTCAGTCCCTAACCCCGTCGTAAGTCGGGGAGTACCTGTACAGTACAGTACTGAAAATTCATTTATACATTATTCTAAAAAATTAACTTGCACAGAAAAATTATTATACTGCATACGTATCAAAAATTTATAAGCAGTGGTTGAAAATTATCATACAATAATAACTTTTCAAATCCTGATTTATGTGAAGCTGTTGCAAATTTGTGACAAAAGAGATTCATTCTGACCATCTAATGTTGTTAAAGAATCAGCCACAATATGGACTGGATGATGACTGCTGCAGTAGCTTTAAGTCTCCCGGCCAAGACTCCAGTAAACAGCAGAGGAGTAAGCCGGACCTGCAGCGTGTGGTGGACCTCCTGCAGCAGCTACAACTGACCAACAACTCTATGGATCTACCTGACTTGGTTCAACAGCTGCTCTTGAGAAGTGGAGGAGCCACGGATAGTGGGCAAAGCTCATTAAACCTTTCCAAATGTAAGAGTTTTACTGAAGGCACCAACCCAGTAGTGCAAGAGGAGCAACGTAAAGCACTTACAGCCAGACTGAGGGTGAGATGACATATAACCTTCGAATCTTGGTCATTAGAATTATTGTTATTGCTGTTATTGTAGAGAGACACCGAAGAACATAAACTGCCTGGTGGTAATATGACCTTTGGAGTGTTTGTCCTCTATGTAAGGAGAGAATTGGTTATCTGTCTGTTATTACCTTTCTTAATCTAGATTATTATTTCATAAGATTTACTCTTCAATGTGTGGATTATTTAATAGATGAACAAATAGAAGGATTACTTTAAGGTGTCTCTGGTTTGTCTTGAGTGACACATTTTATTGAATTCTTTTAAGTATTTTGACTTAATCTTCCTCACTTCAGACTGATATAAATAATTCTATTGGGAGTTATTAATGACTTCTTTACATTGAACTACAGTAACAGTAATTCATTTTGTTGACCAGCTACTGGAGTACTCCAAGGAGTGCCCAACAATCCACAGCCTCATCACCTCACACGCCCACACACCGCCCCGTGAGACCCAGCAACTACCAAATAAGGGCACTGGCATCAGCACCATTACTCAAAACAGTGATTTCTACCCCAGTGGATTGCCTGTGTTAAGCTACCACTCTCCTACACAACAGCACAAGGAACTTAAGGCCCTAGTCAATGCAGTGAACAACTCACACAAAACTGGTTTGTGTTCCTCACTTAAGCATCACCAGTCACAGTTATTTACTGATGAAGAAGAGTTTAAAAAGAATCAAAACAAACAAGATCAGACACAAGGATTTACATGTCCTCTACAAAGGACACCTAAGTCACAGTCCTTTTCTCAGGTAATATTTGTCATAATATATACTGTACATGATGATATATTGTGTAAAGCTGTATCGCTGTATGGAAATTAAAAACACTTACTCGTGCACAGCTCCAAACCCTTACAAGGTTCCCCATACCCCTTCCTACTTTACTTTTTAATCGAATCAACATTTAGTATATACAGTACAGTGTTCAGAATAGTGATGTAATGAGCAAATCTTAGATAAAAAAAAATGCCATAAATTAACTTTAATTTTTCCAATACTGTATCTTGAATGATGATAATCTTAAACTAAAAAATTGCAGATATCTCAAGTGGCGTTGGCAGCAGCAATAATGCAGAAAGCTGCCTTAGATGCCAGGGAGAGGCGGCAGCGTGGTGAAGAGGATGGTAAAAGGGAAGAGGGAAGGAAATCTTTAAATACTAATTTGAGCAAGAAAGGGAGAGCTTCAGAGAGCTTGGTGTGATCAACCAAAGAAGAAATTATTATAAATTATACAGCATATGTGATGAATGAAAGAGAAGTGCCACCACTTTTCTGATAGTGTGCTGATGAGACAATGAATTTTCCAGGCAAATCTGAGGTAAATATTTAGAATGGACGCTGCTGAATGAGTAAACACTTTACTTCTGTATGATACTTACATATCCATGTGCAACACAAAAGTTTCCTGTGTAAATTATTGCCAGCCATATTAGTTAACTAGGATATATTACCTTAAACCAGTTGTGTAAATATAGGACTCAGCAAAGCATTACAGTACAAGTTAACACATCTTGTAAGTATCAACAGCAGAAGATTATCCTCGTATGTGTACAGCAGTTCTATGCCTCAAGAGTATATGACTGCAGTAAACTGTATCACATTTAACTATACAGTATATAGATAAACTGTGAAAGATGTTTTGGTATATATCTACATCACAGTACAGTGAGTTGTATATGGTAATTCTCACAGTATATCACAATTAAGCTAAATAAATGTACTATATAGAGATCTTAATATTCATATGTCTGTAATATCTTGAGTGTACTGTAGGTCTTAATTTTTATAAAGTCAATAGCCAGTTGTGTATGTCAGCCTATTAATTCACAAAAAAATAGTACATCAACACTTCTTAGTACGCTACAACCATGAAGCTTTTGGTGGATATTTCATTCTGATCATTATTTTCATCATAACAACATGAAAACTGCATGATACTGTACTCTTAATCTCTGCTATAATGTATTGTGTCATTGTGCTTTTCATTATACCCGAGGCATTGTTACGTCTCATATACCGGTAGCCAGGTAATGGTTTAATAATGAGAATTTAATAATACTCGTAGTTTATGATATAAGAGGTGTGGCTGAGAGGTTGACAAAGTACTTATGATCTCAAAGGAAATCTGTCACTTGGTTCTATTTAAACAATGTGGAATCAAGGTTGTGTGTTAAAGTGCCTGAAGGAGACAGAAGTGGATGAAAATGACAATGGAAGATGATGGATAATTAATAAATGTGATGGATAATTGACAAGGGTGATAGATAATTGACAAAGATGGTGGATAATTGATAAATGTGATGGATAATTGACAAAGGTGATGGATAATTGATAAATGTGATGGATAATTGACAAATGTGATGGATAATTGACAAAGGTGATGGATAATTGATGACAAAAAAAACAATAAAATAAATTTAACTTTGTTGACTGGATATTCAGAGAGAGTACATGAGCCACCCAACTCAATGACACAATTATGAATGATTAATCAGGGTTAAGTGTCATTAAATGAAACTTAATTCTTGTTTTATCAGCACAATAGTTTCAGTTCATTGTGTATTAGGACGTAAGCAAGTAAGAGTGATTTAGTCTGTCAGTTATAAGTAAATCACTAATGTGTTTATGTGGGATAGAGCAAGGCAAGCAGAAGCCTCTATAAAAGGAGATTGTGGAGGACAGCAGTGAAGCAGGTACACACACACATATTTAACTTACAAACAATGTATACTAAGTGAATCCTTAACCCCTCGGTATAAACTCTTCTGGTTAATTCATAAACAGTGTCTGGGTTCACAAAATACACTTTTAACAATGAACATAAGACAGTTTTAAACCATGTACTGTACTCTTATGATACCTGACCTGCTGGTCACTGCAAAATTTTATTTCATAAATTAAATATATTGAGCAGATTTAATAACTTGCAATAAAAGCAGCACGTCCCCAGTGGTACAATTTTCTTATAATTTGCCAAATACAGTATTGAAATCTGCTTCTTTAACAGTACACAGTTCACAAATTACACACCACATTGTGTGTTATTTTTAATCAAAGATTATTATCCTTTCCAAGGAACTGTACTGTACTGTATTGTATTCTGTGGTTTTCTTTTGGCCTCATAGAATTTAAATAATTAACTATCTGTACAGTACAGTGCTTTCAAACAATGACCAATAGCCTCATTTAATGACACCAATCTTGGTCACCAATATCACGGGGGTATGAGTAGAACAGACTACAGTACTGTACTGAGGAGAGTAACTTAATAGCTGATACAGTACAAGAAATACATGTCATGCCTCCTATAAACATTTTCATTCCATAAATGTAATAATATAAGCAATAGGGATCTTCCTGTTAAAAATACAATTACTTTTGTTTTACCAAAAAAGATAGAATCATTTGTACAATTTTTTTTTTTTCTATTTTGTTGAGCGTTGGTCTTACCACTACCTTACGTCATCACTCTTCCAAACTTTTTATTACAGTTATTGGGAGAGTCAGTCAGTCAGTCAGTCAGTCGAGATAATGAGGTTGCCTGATACAGTGTAATGCTTTCCACAATTACTGGGTGAGTTGATTTTATAGTCCTGTAGGTAACACTTATTGTAGTAGAGTACAGTAGTAGTTAGTGGGACAGTAGTTACAATAGGACTGAAGAGTCTTGTCTTATAAAACCTAGCTTATGAATTACTCTATTCTGAAATTTTCAAGTACGTGGGCCATTACTAGTGAAACTGTACTTATAAAGGAAATCATGACTTGTACATTATATTATTTTAATTTTGAGCAAATTATTGAGCTTTACATTAGTATAGGAGCCAAGGCAATTTGTCTCACTATCTCACAGATGCTTACAATACTGTCCACAAAATATGATATTACAGAAAATAAAACATAATACTACAGTTACCAACATAACATAAAAATAAAATTATGAGTCATTATAAACTTGCCTGGTCATAGCTGGAGGGGATTCCTGTGTGTCTCTGATTCTTGGCCATACTGTACAGTACAGTCCATACTCCCAACATCTTCATCATCTTCACTACTGGGTTCCTCACCTTCAATTTTTTCTTCACAGAAACTCAGGTTTGGGTCACCACCTTTTTAACACTTCTCTTGATCATGTTTGTGTCCTGGAGTCATTCATATTAAGAGCTTGGGATAAAGCACGATAGTTTGGAGGAACAGAAGCAAACAGATTTTTTCCTTTAATTCTATATATTTATGATTTTTCTTACTTATCATAAAGGTTAAGAGGTTTAATAATGGCACATATAAGTTTATCTTGTAAAGAATCCAAAAGTACATCATCATAAACACCTAAAGAAACTTGCATGTCATAATAGATTCACTGCTAAATATAGTACAGTAGAGTACAGTACAGTACAGTATAGTAGAGTACAGTACAGTACAGTTACAGTACAGTACATGTAATAGATGAGGTTAACAAAATGTGGAAATACAGTATGTATGAGTGGTATTATGTAACCACTTTAATATGAAGTGGTATAGTATTAAATATATATGTATGTATGTATACATATACAGTATACATATAGGTGTTCCTCATTTACACCAAGGGTTGTGTTTCATGCACATACTTGTGAACGTTACCCAGATAAATGAAACTTGGATAGTAAACATTAGCTGCTTATATATGAATCTAGTTGTTGCCAAGCCAGCATAAATGAAGGTAACCTGTACATAAAACAACCAAACAAAT
The DNA here is from genome assembly GCA_958450375.1 of Homarus gammarus. NCBI lineage: Eukaryota > Metazoa > Arthropoda > Malacostraca > Decapoda > Nephropidae > Homarus > Homarus gammarus. The sequence goes on along the minus strand of CAUDMG010004131.1, from coordinate 784,422 downwards.
ATCATAAAACAGCATTACAGTATTTCAACATTAATAATATTCCAAAGATAATATTTTGGATGTTTAATATTTAACATGCTCATCCAATATGAGAATGGAAATGTATAGTATCATTAAAAATGTTATGAGAGTAGATTAAACACAAGTGAAGGAATGTGTGATAAGGGACGAACACGGCGTTTATGTAGTAATTATCGTGAATCCGAGCGTCTATGTGAAGCCTTGCCAGTCAGTGCTTTCCGAGTCATCATCCGGCTCGACGCTGATGCAGTGTATGCCATCGCGTAACATTGGCGTTCCTTTTCCTCTACCTGCGGAAAACACAATAACTTAACAAAGACTTAGAATAATGGGAAGAAATATTGAGATACTGTTTACTGAAGTGAGTGTGGTGTGAAAGACAGACTTGATAAGATAGAAAGTCATTATGTAAAGATGTACTTAAGTAGAAGAGGAAACTTTATCTGATGCTACAGTAAGTGAAAGTTTGTTTGAAATATAGACAACTCAAAGGAGACTAGAAAGCCAAAATAAAGGATATCCTATAATCTTGGAGTGATCTTCAGTACATGTAAGCAGTATAGAAACAAATGAAGGTTAATTTGTTAGTACAGATGTAATTATAAACCATCAATGCTGTATTTAGGTTAAAAAAGACCAAGTTAATGATTGAACAGTGAACAAGACACAGATGGGCACTATAGGGATGCTTAAGAGTAAACACAAATAATTGAGTAAAATAAATGGAAAGAATGTCGGAAAAAGACATTAATAGAAAAAACACGGGAAAACATCACATACGTCAAAATACTGTATACGGTATAACCTCAATATAAAGGACTCCCATCTCTATACAGTTCATTAGATGGAGGTCCCACATCTTACTGACCCTCGATATAACAAACTTTCCTCACCATATAGTTCATTAAATAAAGTTTTCATTATACAATATTATAAACCTCAAAAAATCTGTCTCGAGTTATTACATACCTAAGACACGAGCGAGAACAGTCAGTTTGAGTTCACTTCCAGTAGGTCTTAGTAGGATTATCTTCTCGCGGAGTAATTTTTCCTTGTGGGCTAACAGTTCAAGGGTCACCTCCACGCCATCCTCAACCTCCTGTTAAAAGGGAAAGTAATATGTTTAGTGGGTTATAGTCACAGTCAATCACACATATCATTTTTTTTCCTTCAATCAATCACAGATAAATTTTTTCCCTAAGTTAATGAACTGTAAAAAAGTATTCACGTACTGTACTGTATAGAGCTCCTGTATGACTTAGTACAGTAAAGTGTATATTTAAATTATGATTCAGCCAAGTACAGTGTTTTCCTAATCTACTGTACCTCACCCACACCCAGAAACGTATGTACAGGTATAATGCTCTCATAGTCATGCTGCCGTTTTTTAAGAATATAAGCACGTTTAAGAGCCAACTTTACCTGGAGTCTCTGAGCATGGCAGTAAACACCTTGTATTTGTCCCACTTGATACCCATCACTGGCATCCTTTAATGGTAGTCTTACTGTGATCAGATATCGATGATGAAGCTGAAAAATAATAAATATATATCGAGTAGTCCATACAGCCTCAAGTGTAGTGTTTCATCTCACTGCAAATTTTTTATTCGAATAAAATATTCATTGACAGTATGTGCCGGCATTTATCTCGACTATAGAAACAATTATTTTAAACCTGGTCGTGAAACCCTACCAGCCTACTGTACCTATTCCTGGGACCTTTAGGAAGTTAGTTGTCTACGTCATTGACAAAAATGTGCGGAGTTTAGACCAGTTAAATGCTAAACTAAACCTCAGGTGGCATGGAATGACAGATAAAAGTGACAATCTTATCAACAAAGACCTTTAAAAGTAGTGGTTCATTTGTGAATAGAGAAAACCTGGGAGATAACAAAAGGCCTTCTCAGATCTAGTAAAGCAAAGCATTTTTCCCCTTAAATTAACTTTGATTTGTGTGTAAATTATTTACACAGCAATTTTCAAGTTTGTAACTCCAGAATAAATTGTGTTTATTTTATTAAGTCTGTTTTTTAGGAGAGATATAGATTTTTCTACACCTTAGAAAGAAAATACTCCACATCTTATATTCTCAATTTTTTTTTTTCAATTTCAATTAGGCGGAAAAAAATATAATTTTGAATTGCAGAACGTTTTCATTTTAGATCCTAGAATCTAAACAGTTAGAGTTTGGGTTGGAAATTGTGCATAAAGTCCTGGATGTATGAGATAAACTATGTGTACTTTTTTAACTCCTACTAATGTGGAGTCATACCAGATATCTGTGGTGTATATAGTCACTGCACACAACGAAACTTTCATGTAAATATTTACCTGAAGGAACCCTACATGGGCTTCATATTCATTACCAGCAGATTTTTCCTTGATGACTATGGCGGTGTTGCCCATTTGATCTGTGTCTTCAGAAAAATGAACATGATGGTCTGAAATAAAAGCTGAGCTATTAAAGCTTTAGGCAATTATTTTCCAACTTCAAAATGCAAAATGCAAAATCCTTTATTGATATATATTTACTAAGAATATCTGTCTGTACTTGTATGTACAGGTCAGTGTATATTCAGCACCACTGAGGTCCTATACCCCATCCCAAGCTTTCATCATATTGTCAGATACTGGAATAAAGCATACGTCTATTCTTTATTGTCTAACCCTTCAAGCCGATATAAAGATTGAGCAGCTGACAGAAACATGACTGTACCTCCAAACTGATCAGAAATCAGATCTGGAGAGAACCAAATGGAGTGAGAATTCCAAGAAAACAATAGAAGTAAGTCAAGAATACAAGAGGACATACAACATATTGAAGAAAAATGAGGAAAAGGGAGGGAGAATGAGAGAATTTTTTAACAGCTGCTGGAAGTAGTGAGAACCCTGAAGGAAGATGTACTGTACTGTATTTAAGGACCTCAAGCCTTGCCATCACCCTAGTCTTGGAAAAATCAATGGCCAACTATTCAAAATGGAAGTTTGGTGATACTACATTCTGAATTATGCCAGTAAATCCTTAGACCAGACACCTACCCTTGGAATAGGACTACAGTATCCTAAGATAAGCTGAGCTAATCACTGTGGAATTGGGCAAAGCGTTATTTGTGAAGCTACGACAAAACAATTCTCCAACTACGTACACTCAAACTGGGTTACTAAGCAAATGTAAATATGCAACATGAGAAAACTAGCATTAATACCAACCAGTTAGATTATATCCACTGTCATCTTAAAGAAAGTATTGAAATTATTAGAAGAGTATTACTTGGCTACAACAGGGATAAAATTAACCAAGAAGCACCTCTCCTATCCCATCAGGAGATAGAAACTTAGGGTTTAACTTGAAATGATGCTCTGTAGATCACCTGTGTTAGAGTGGCAATACAGACACTGCATTCAGGCTTCACTAGTAACTTTTGTAGAACAAAGTAATTAACAGATCAGTTCCAGTCATTAGATGGAAGCCCAGGAATGCCAAATCTCGCTGCACATTATATGATTTACCCGAGTTAAGCATCAGTGTATAATATTTTAACCTATTTCCACTCATCTTTATTAGTGACACCCCTTCAGACATTATAATACCCTAATAAAGGACTTGATACTGACCTGAGAGATTATGTTATCACTAGTAAGGGTTAATTAATGAGTTGTTTATATCTAAGTGAACAGTATTGAACTTACTTGCGTCATGGTTGGGATCTTTATCTTCAGTCGTCATCTTTGTACTGTCTGCTAAAATAATTGGCATGACAGCTTACACAGTTTAAAGGCCTGAAACCCATAAATATTAGAAATATGACAAAGTATACTATAATTAATTTAGTACAGTAGTAAGAATTAATGAATGTAGGGAGGGAGAGTGTGTGTGTGTGTGTGTGTGTCTGCCCTTGTTCCCAGCCACTAATGATAGAGTATTCTCAAGATTATGCATTAGAGTAGAGTACTATACATAAAGAGATATTCTTAAACCATCTGATCACTTATGGTTGAAATGAGTGGTGGAAAGATTTAAGTTTCAGTGTGAGGATAGTTATATTATGATGCATATTATGTATATCCACAAATACAAACAAACAGATATACATTTACACTACTCTCACATGATTATTAAAAAATATTAATACTGTGATTGCTTAACTAATGTACATACAATAGCCATTCAGTTAATCAACAAGACAATGAAAGTGAAAACTTAATATATTTAGTATGCACAGAGGTGGTAGGTAACTACTGTACTGCACTGGCATACTAAATACTTCCTTCAATGTCATATGCACTCTCTACACATTGTGAAGAAGAGTATGTTGTACAGGTAGCTTACTACATAAATAGTGCAGGACAGTATTATTCTTATTATTACTGTACTCTTATGTTCCTTAACTGTCTAGACACACCAATTGCTGCTGACATAACCATATTCAAATCTGGCAAATTTTAAATGAAATCTATTTTCACACATGAGTATGTAGTTAGTAACCTCAAGTAGTTCGACTTGATAAATTTAGTTTGACTTACTTGATTTTACATCCCAAACCTAACTGAAGTAATGAAACCACTCATTTTCTAATATGGCTACAGACTGATTAAATCAGATTTTTAAAATGAGTGTTACCTTTGGATAGCATTCTGTGATACACCTCACTTCCCTACTGGATAACTTAGAAAAAGTTTGATATTTTATCTCAAAAACCTTGATTTAGTTCTGCTACAATATTTTTTAATGGATATTTACTGGTGTGTTTTATTTATAGCACTGGTAGTACGGTCCGACTAATTACCCAAATGTAGCCGCAATGAAGTCAAATAATGGTCCTACATGAATAAATCGGACTGCTAATCATTTCTCGGCTAGTATATGGTGTCAGAAAGTCACAAAAAATTGGAAAACTTACTTTAATCTGAGTTAATAGATCGCGTGCATTGGACCCGTCGGACCCCTGGTAGTAAGAGCCTGTGACATGAACCATCCAAACCTAACCAAATGATCTTTAATAAGTTGTTCATTAGGTTAGGTTAGGTCTCCTGTTGTGTGGAGGTGTTGGCTGTATAATTTGTACCATAAACATGGTCAAGGCGAGGAGCAGTAATTTCATTGCTTACAGCAAGTAAAATACATATATTACTGTATAGTACAGTACATGTTTATACGACTATTAATACTGACACATACAAAACTATTGGTTTAGTTTTATGGAAAATCACTTTTTTTCTGTTCCTCACAGTACCGTATACTATACTCTTCTCCACTAAACTTTATTAAAAGCCTCTTGAAGTAGGTCTGTACAAGATAATCTGCACCACTTAATTGCCACTGACAACTTTCATGTCAGAATTCATAGTAGTATACTATGTCAGCCAGTCATGATAATCTAACATCTTACCTCGGTACTGTGTGGTCACTGGTCAGTGGCTGGGGCAGCACTACCAAGCACTTAAGGCTTCATCATGTGATTACGTATACAGTACAAGGTCTTACTCTTGACCAAAATTCATACGTCCAGTTTGATCCAGTCATGCTTTAACTCAATATACTGTATATGCAATAAACCTGCCCTAATGATTTTACTCAGAATTTGTTATATTAATAAGTATGTTCGTAATTTGGGTTCGATAGAATATAAATACACGTAAGACTGACCGACTTTATCAGTATCTGGTGGTCAATATATAGTTTCATACGCATCTTTCTTCAAGGTCAATCCATTACTTGAAACTTATTACACATTGTTACTTAAAATCAAACACAATTATACCTGTCATATAGTTTTACAAAACAACAAATAAACATACCTTCAGTATTTTAAATTAAGATCTAATCATTAATGAGGTGTAGGTGTCATGTTGCGTCTGTCTGTTGTGGTTCTCATAGTGAAGATGGATAATCCGGATTTCATGGTCAAGGTTAAAGCCCCCGACATTGTGTAGATAAATGGATATTAATTCAGGAAAGTCGTTATACAGGTTGTCAGCTCCTGTTGTTATGAGGCATAATTTGGGGATAGTAGTTTTAATACCCTGGGTGGCCTGGGACCGTAGCCAGGGGGAAATCCAGGCACCAAAAATAGTAAACTTGCAGTAGATGTGTTTTCTAGTCAGTAGTCACCACTAATGACGGATTTTTTCCCTCGGTACCTTCAATAAAACATACGCTTTATTGCTTAGTGGACCATAAATCCGAGGGAGGAACAAGGAAAACACAAGGTCCGAAGGTGAACTACAAAATTGATGTCAGAACTACATCTCACTTACCCTGGGAGATATTAAAATGTCTATAGTTATCCACTTATACTACAGAAAGGACAGAGGGCGATTTAATACAAGTTAATAAGCACCTCAATGTAATTACTATCATATGTTCAGTATACACCTGAGTTAGCAGATGACCGCACCACGAGCGTCTGTTTTATGGAATTTTTGCCTTTCCATTTAGACGATTAGGTAAGGGTAAATCGTCGTCGATCTTCTGCTTGGGAATTGTTCTTATTGGAATGTAATCGCCACACGATGTCACAAAGCGTTGTTACAGGCTTGCAGCACTAGATAAGAGCTCCGTAAGTCCTGACTAGACCAACACTGGCACATGTTCAGGTGCATTTACCAGTCAATACATGTTGCAACAGTGCGGAACGGGGAGGACCAACCACCTCGTCAGCTAATTAGTGAAAAAAGTACAAAGTTTTCACTTTAACAGGAACTTATAACATTGAAATTACAGCGAGATACAACTGTAGTTTATGCCATTTATTGTAACAAATCTAGTTACACAACATGAACGACTGTAGCTACCTGTAATTTGGCTGATTTAATAGTTTTGTAATATTTTCTCTACTTTAGAGCCGTGTTCACTAACGGGTTTTAATAAATATTTTGAGATATTGGAAACACGTATATCATATGGGTTGTTTTCACTATAAACAATTTAAAACATTTAGAAATTAGCGATATTTTTTTCTATGGTGCTTGTGGAAAAATAATACCGCATATTGGGTTAAAATCATGCACGTCATGTTCGGGATTGTCCAAACTTGGACATTTGTACCGAGAGTCCCAGTGAGTAGCTCCTAGATAGTGAAAGTATACATTGATAAACAGTATGGTGATTCAACCAAGGATCAGATCGGATAAGTTTTATTCAGTTAAATAGTCATACAACCTTACATTGATTCAGCATGTGTAAAGGCAATGCAGTCGAAGGTGAAGGTTGTAACAAAGAACAGACCTACTGGCCGAACGGTTACTTATTCTATTATTCAGTGCAAGTACTGTAAACATGGACCCAGACAATGCGGGTATACAAGTGATAAACAGTAAGGCTATTCGACCAAGGTTAACCAACAAAGCCATAACCAAAGAAAGACGCTTGCTTCACACCAGTGTGAGTTGGGTTCGATACCTGATTGTAATGGATGAAAAAAGTGTTAACTACGACACTACTGAACAGGATGGCACATTCTCTCCGGATATTTCAGCTTCCCACTGTACGAACATTGGAGGGATGTTCCTCTCTAGACCTGTAGGGAGACCACTTAGTCTTAACTAAATAAATACAAAATGGTTAAATCCGCGGTGACTCCTTTGTTCATTTTTTTTTCATTTTTTGGGGGGGTGACCTCTGTTAGGGTCGATTTCCTTCAAAACACACAACAAAGGGGGTCATCGTCTGGTTACTGGCTGGCCCAGTACATCATTCACTGCTGTACACTTATACTTTAGTTGTCTAAACACTCAAATTCGCTCAGTTTTTCTTGGCCATGATATTTCTCATCCTGTTCCAAGTGACTGATATGTTCCTGGCGAGGGACTGCATCTCACTGCAGTTGATTCAGCTGAGGAAAGCTTAAGAAGGTCTTTCAAAGCTTATTTCCAGTGTGGTCCATATTTTGTGTTCGTTAGGGATTTGCTGGGGAAATTAATTCGTAAAACGTTGATTTAATGAGCACATTTATATTATCACTGTTCATACCCAGACTGTGCATATATTTGTCATCAAAGGGAAAACTTGTAAATAATGTTACTTATGAGGTCAGTACGTGACTCCCGGCATGCCGCCAGACGTAACAGTAGATTACATATCATTCAGCAGGGGGTCTGTCACCACTTGCTTGTACCCGATAATTTAGATTTACAGTTTGGTGGCTCTTATATGAAGCTTGTGTAAATTGTTTTTATCTTATTGTGTTCACCACAGACCATTTCCTTATCAGCCTCATTATCCTATGTTATCAGAATCAAGACACTTATGTGACCCCAATTCATCCCCAGACAACGAGTTTTTGAACATATTAACAAGATGAAAATCCGAAATATTTCATAAAGTTCTTGGAATAATAAACTTATGAGAGTCAGTTCTTAACTCCAGACCCGAATAGTAGACGAATAATTAAAAAAAAAACTATAGCTTCTGAATGAATGATTAAAATCCAACTTCATATCCTGATGCTTTATGATACAATAACACTCATTTAGCTTTTCAATCGTAAATTATTTAATCTACTTTCTGTTCGCTGTAGTCCTCCATTATTTAACTTTAAAGTCAAAATATTGGGCAACAAATCCCACTGCAAGGAAAATACTGTAAATTTTATATTACATTTTCGTGTGTCGCCTGATTGGATATTTACAGTGGAAAGTATAAGAGAAATACTATACGTAGTTAATGTAGGCTCCTGTTACTGTTACTTCCTGTTAATATGGGGTCCTGTTAATAAGTTCTTGTTAATGTAGGTTCCTGTTAATATAAGTTCCTGTTAATGTAGGTTCCTGTTAATGTTATTTCCCGTTAATGTGGGTTCCTGTTAATGTTACTTCACGTTAATGTTGCTTCCTGTTAATATAAGCGCCTGTTAATATAGGTTCCTGTTAATGTTGCTTCCCGTTAATGTAGGTTCCTGTTAATGTTGCTTCCTGTTAATATAAGCTCCTGTTAATGTTACTTCCCGTTAATGTAGGTTCCTGTTAATATTATTTCCCGTTTTAGACTCCGTTAATACTTGTCCGGTGAGAACTGGCTGCTGATAACATCCGGTGAAATATTGTTCAGTAAGAAAATGTCTGGTTATATTGTACCCAGTTGCCGCACCTAGCAATGGTAAGAATGAAACCAGTGAGTGTATAATCGCCAATCCACTGTACGTTAAAGCTCGTATCATTTCGTGTTCCAAGCGACGTTACATTGACTTTTGTCTCTTTTATTTTGTGTCCAGTGTCTCTGTTGTCAGCCATGAGCGATACACAGAGCCTAGATCTCTCGTCCTCGGCCAGAAAGCTCGACCGCACGTGTCTTCTCGGGGACTATTTTTATGAACCGATAAAAATACGAGGCTGTGACATCGCTGGGTTACCGTACGTGTTTACCCGCAAGGCGACCAATCTATTGTTTACGTATCGTTGCAGTTCAAATGAAATATTGCACAGTACACTACAATCACCGTACTAACAGTTAATATGAAAGTGAAATAATAAATAAAAAAATAATATCTCAGTTACGGTTTTATTTTATATTGGGAAATTGTGTGAGAAAATAGTTAAATGTTTTAGGAGATGAAGGCAACGTCTAACAACAATGGATGGTATTGCTTGTGATGAGCTGTTTTCCGGATGTTGGTTGTCCAAATAGTGTCTGTTGTCAGTATTTTTTTTAGCCATGACTAAGAATATGACGATTCATAATTATATTTTGATTGCATACTCATCCAACAGAAATGAAGTGAACTATTACGAATAGGGTATCAACTTTGTCAAGACTCTCTCTCTCTCAATAGCTTGGACATTAATTGTAGGAAGCCACTTAAACCCAAGTTGTTAATTAGCTCCCCCCCCCCCACCTACCCGAAGATTAGTTACGTTAACAATAAGTCACCAGCTGAAGTTTTAAGATAAATTAAACATTATATATGCAGTACGGATATGATTTTTTTTTTTGTGTGTGTGAGGGTTTAGTGAGTCGCTGCCAGGAATCGGATTCCCTAAAGTTCGTACGTTAACTTTTTGCCCGTAAGAGAGTTGTGTGAACGCATGAGTTACTTAAGTTACGACACAGCTGCTGGTGGCTAGGCTCGACTACGGCAACTAAATGCGCCCTTCCTATCCCGTTACCGTGGGGGGGGGGGGGGGGGGTATTTACCGTACGAAGCTTTTAGACTGACCTAGATTTTATTTCCCTTGACAAGTGCTGTTTTTGTCTTGTTTTGTTTTATGTTTTTCTGTATGGTTAGGTCGTAGAAATGTGGTTTCGAATCCCAACGTACGCACACGCGCGCACACACACACGAACCAGACAAAACAATAATTAAAAATTACAAGAAGCAGAGACGGCAATAAAATAAATTATCACGACATTCTACCTTTATTTGTGACAAAGAAAGTAATTAATTGATGGTAAAGAAGTAGAGGCGATTTTGGCACACAAGTTAGACAAAGAAAATGAGCGTTGATTCATACCTCCTACGAGTGAGTATTCTGGTGGTGAACTTGCTATGATCATCTGTGAATTGGCCGGTTTTACCTCAAAGTCCCACTAAAACAAAGGCTAACTTATTATAACTTAACATACTGTAGTCTAACATAATTTAACTTAGTATAGCTTAATAGAATATAATTTAACATAATCTAACCGCGTGATTTTAGTAACCTAACCTAATATGGTCTAACCTATCATAAATTAACTTAATCTTACACATCCTATAATAACATGACAAGTATGTGTTTTAACTCTATGGTTGATAATTGGTTGGAGATGTAAATGATGATGGTGGTGGTTTTGGTAGGTGGTTATGTTGATGGTATTGTGGTAGGTGATGGTGGTAGTGGCTAGAATCATTGTGGTAGCTGAGCCGCGTGTTACCACTTTGTTATTTATATTTGGCCACGCAAACTTACCCCTCCCCCTCCCATGTTTATGTCGCACGATACGAAAAATATATTATTTGGGTGTTGTTGAACCATCTTGATATTAATTTTAGCTTTGCTCTTAATAACACTTTAATTGTGTAGTTGTAAATATTTGTATATGTTTGTGAGAATGAGAAAAGGATGAAAGAGATTGAGAGAAATAATAACAGTATAATGCTCGTTTTACTTACATGGGTATGGCCAATGGACGCAGGTGTTTAAGAGGAATTTTCTCAATCCTATATGTCGAACAGGCAAGGTGAGTGTCCGCCCTATTGATGCCAGGTTGTCGACAAAGCGTAGGTAAACATCAAGACAATATCCCATTTGTATGTCGTCTCCATTTACGTAAAACTAACGTAATAATCTTAATCCTGGATTTTTAAACGTTTGCACGGTAATTATTCCTCGTATCCGAAGGTGTAAGAATTAAGCAAAAGTACAAAAAACATCACCAAAAATTAATCAAAATTACACTAATACTCTGCCTTAACTATAATATATTTACGTATGTGAATATAAAAAGTAAGGTTCATGATATTTTAAAAATGTAATGTATGTCAGTTTTCTCTCAAGCTTTAAGCTCGTGCACTTTTATACATTAATCTTACGCTCTCAGTCTTACCAGATTGTGGGAACGAATAATACGAACGCAAAATTATCAAGATAAATATTTATAATTCTATACACTTGGGGTCTCTCTTCATGGGCTTTTACAGGGTATTTTTATTTAATTTTTATTCGAGAACCGTAAATGATTACTATATTTTAAGAGGTGCAGTAAACAGGAACATAAAAATCAGTAGAGTCATAAAAATACTCTGTATGGATCAATAGTTCATAATATCTGGGTATAATGTACTGTACCTCGATCCTCCCTACTCCTGCCACCACCAGCCCCTCCTATTGAACCCACAAGACACGAATCTTCTTATTTTAGCTGAGTCAACCAGCTCAATGAGTACCAATCCTGTGACTGACTTACTCGGGGAGAACTTTGTGGCCAGCCTGCAAGTGACGGTGGTCCTTAGTCACTCCTTTTGCTATGAAAATTTACTTACGAACAAATTGGGTAAATAAATGGTATGTACAGTACATACACAGGGGGAAAATAAGATATTTTTACTTCACCTAAAACTATAGATTCTTAAATTTCCCTACGTTAAATTTCCTACGATTGTTAATGTGGGAACTTATCTAACTCACTTAAACTACTACTTACAAATGGCGGCTGAAATAACATTATATGGCAGCTAAATATTTACTTACATTTGTAATATGGACAAAATATAACCTAGCCTGAGACTGGACAGACACTGAGCAGATCAACTTTTACTTTTATCCTCTTCACCACTGATCGACTCATTAGCCTCTTGGGAGATCAAGATGTTATTGGTCAACTTGCTAGGGTCCAAGGTGTTATGAAACCAGAAATTCAGATCATACAGTAAAGATTAGTTTAACTTGAAGCAGCGGGTCTCTCTCTCTCTCTCTAGTAATGGTATGGCTGTATTGTGGTACTGGTGTAGTGCAATGGTAATATGATAGAGATGATATAGTGCAGTGGTAGTGGTGTGGTCGTTGTGGTAGAGATATTTCGGGTAGGAGTATGGTGGAATTAAGTGCCTTAGTGGGGTGTTAAGCGTGGTAATAGTGTAGTGGTGTGATGATGGTGATAGTGGACTGGGTAGTGGTGTGGTTGATGTCAGCACAACGACGCGACATTCCCTAGATACACACAACCTTAGCTACCTTCCAGCCACGCTACGAGTTGTATAATACACCCGTCTATTATTATCACCGATCACCTTCAAATCTAAAACATAATCCTGGTATTTTTCAGAGTGTTAAATGTCCCTTAATCACCGGGAAATAATAACGGGATGCAGAGTTCGTTGTGGTGTGTTAGGTTAGTGCAGCTGTTTTCTGATCGGTTATTTTCCGTGGCTGCCTAGTCTTTTTCACCATAGTAAATTGCATCTCTCCTAGGTAAGATAAACTCGCCCTAAACAACACGCGAGCTCGACTAAGACTCAAGTTTGTGTTTTTGGTTAAATTACGCCAAGTCTGGTTTAGTTGATAATTTAAGATAGATTTATTTTGATCGGAATGATATAATTTAACTTTTGTAACGCAACGCGAGGGTATAGATATATCGGTGTGTGAAAGGAGTTATAGAAAGAAGGTTCCTAAACAGAGTTGGTCACCAGATATACAGACAAACGTTCTCACCCAACTTGTGTGGCTTTTAATCTTGTTTTAAGGCTCAGGAGTGACGTGGCGTACGTTTACACACACATACACCAGTTAACAGACAGGTAGAATCCAGCTGGTGGAATACGTTAGGGGAATGGAAGCCGTTATCTAGCAGTGGACTGTAATAACCTGATAATGATAACCACAGAACACGTGTGAGAGAATCGGCTTACCCAGGCATAATAATAATGATAATAATAATAATAATATATAATAATAATAACATATAATAATAATGATAATAATAATAATGATAATAGTAATAATAATAATAATACTAATAATAATAATAATACCCAATGCTATGCTGTAAGTAGACTCGCAACTGACGAAGCCCTGACCCCCCCCCCCCTCCCCACACACAAATGTCAACTGCAAGTCTTCAAGTCACTCGACCAGTATGGAAATCTGCAGTCATCTCAACCTCCGACTGACGGGTCTACCATCGGTTGAAAGGTTACCATTGAAAGTGATCGAGACTGTACCGGTGTTAGATGATTTCCTCACTCATATTAGGTGAACATATGCGATGGAAACATTCAGAATCCGTGAGGGTTTCCAACTCGTTGATTTGATTGTTGTAAGAGTAGAGATAGTCACTAATTATGGTAACTGAAGTTGTTATTATCGCTTTTACTCTGTCTCTCAACAGCTTGGACATTGATTGAAGGAAGCCACTTAAACCCAGTTGTTAATTAGCTCCCCCCCCCCCCCCACCTACCCGAAGATAAATGCGGTTGTATTAGAGTGGGACAGTTTGCTTTGGTTATCTGGTTATCTCCGTGAGGGGCAGGACTTGATGATATACCCTGGGATAGCCTGTGAGTAGCTGCAAGATGACCCCAATCCTTGACAACACTCTTCATGATCCTTGAACCATAATTAACTGCGTTGTGCTAAAATTTTAATTATCGTAATGAATCCTTATAATAGAAACAGTATTTGTTTTGTTAGTGTCAAGGACGCGCCCACTTGAGATCAGCTGTTGTCCGTGCTCAGGGGCTGGGTCTGTAGATGTACCCAGTTCGGCCCAGCCACAGACACTGCCCAAGGACACTGCCCTCTCTCCTCCACTAACTTTGCGTCATTATTGTTATATGAATCTTGTTAGGTGTTATATTTTCATATCCAGACATATTACAAGTACATCATGTGTTCTGACAGCCACTAAAACTGACTTGTCGAAAGTGTTTTGTTTGGCATTTTTTATTCAATCTGTTTTACCGTAGACTATTTATTGCCATTTTAAAGTTTAATCGATATCTTTGTTTTATTAAATCTTGATTATATAATTATTTATTTTATAAAATATAGGAAAAGTTGAAAAATAAAATTAGAGTTCAATGGAGTAAGCAATAAGGGTCATTCCACCTGTTTGTAAGTAACTGGTCTAAGCTCATTTAACCCCAGATCAGTTTCTAGGCGTCTCATTAATATCAACGAAACCTCTGCACAATAGTGAGTTAGTTCGCGTTTAAATATCAGTTTAACAACAACTTGTAGATAATTATAACCAATCAAAACACGTGCAGGTCACACATACTTAGACATTTACAAGCGCTAACATTAGGTCAGTCCATTGTTTTGCAGAGGGGAGTTGCTCAATAATAAAAAAAAATTGATTAAAATATCAACTTTCATGTTTTATGCCTCTTAAGTGAATCTGAACTGAGTAGAATTAAAGTTAAATATGTTTTCCTTTTGATGAGTCCAGAGAAAATGTTTTATGAGGTTGCGTAGAGGGAGTACAGAGGGTAACCGCCCCTACGCTAAAAATAGGTGCGGCCAAAAGAGAGTGCGCAGACGAAGATTTGTGGTGTGCAGTGGAGTTGTGGTAGTGGTAGTGCTTAGAAATAGTCCTGCTCCATGATTATTGACTCAAAAAATGTAAATATGGTGAGTATCATCGAGAGTAGGTGTTATGCATGTTCAGGTAACTTTAAGGAAAGGTTTAGTTGTTGTATTGGCTTTATACAGTGGTTAAAGTTTTGTTTATTTTACTCGTGGCCGGTGATGACTTTGCCACCCCGTTAGTTCATTATGAATCGCGGTTCGTATGTTTCTATGACGTGTGGTTGTTCCTAACTGAGCTGTGGTGTGCCGTAAGCTTGTGAGATGCATTAACTCAAACTGATATTCTCGATATTCAACTGTAAATGCTTTGAAGAGAGAGAAACGTGTGGACAAAATCACCTTGATGGTATTGTTGGGAACCCCCATTTGAGGGAAAACTCGTGTAAACTGGTATTGTTTTTCCAATTATATATTTCCCTGTTTGGTCTTCTCTCTGGTGGTAATTCAGGCGATTATCAGAGGAAAAAGCTGTTTCCAGGAATGGTTTCGATAACGCCTGTGATCATAACTGAATTTGCTACAGAAACGTGAATCTCTTAAATTAGTTCTTAGATATTTTCAATACATTAATGGTTTTGTACTTGATGCTACTTTATTGAAACTGGAAATTATTGCTCTAAGATTTGGCAATGTAGATACTGGAGTGACAATGATCTTTTATGAAACCTTACATTAATATTTATGGAAATTGTAATCTGTGGCTTCTGTACATCTCATTTAATTACCGTAATTCATTTAGTTTATTTGTGTAATGTAATTGTTTTTGTTTGGTTTTATTTAAAGGGGGGAGTTGCCTTCAGTGTTAGTTTATTTTTTGGTAATGTACAGTGCCAGTTTTTATTTCATTGGAAGCTGCATTTTGCTTTTAATTTTCAAACCTTGGAACCTTCAGATGCATACAAAATTCTTTACCTAATCCACTGCCTACACAACTCCAGCTCTGTGGTGAATTAAAACAATACCTGAACTATGTGTGATATGTGATTTTAGTGGAAACCGAGAGAAAAGTATCATTTCGTTCATCAACATCAAAGCCATAGGAAAAAAATAATTTCAACCTATCCAAACTTATCCTAACCTAACCTAACAGAAGAAATGCATCCTAGAATTGTCCTAACTACTGATTCCAAAATTTTAAATCCTAAAAATTCGCTGGATGACCAAAATAACAATACTGTAACATAACCAGTGGCCAATATTCATATACAGTACATGCTCTTAAGTTTGGCAATTTTCAATAGTTAATACATGGTAAAATCAGACATAGCTCAGTAATGATTTAGTGAGTGAACAGGGGAGAAAAAAATATTACCTACTTTTGGGGCTATTTTAGTTTACAACCGACATGAATACCTAACCAGTGAAAGATAAAATTAAACCAGTTATTATACTGATGTAACACGAGATGGCTCATTAGTTTTAAGTGTAACTAAAATTATCTGCAGGTATTTTAGTTTCAATACACCTGCTTAACATAAGAACATTGCTATAGGTAGATCAGATCACTTGAAGACTGTCCACCACATTGTATTTCACCTATTAACCTACCTAACCTTCCCAAATATAGTCAGGGTGGTTGATCTTTAGGTGAATTAAGTTGGGGGTGGTGATTCTAAAGGTGATGTCGTATTTTTTGTAATAATCTTGCACATCGTAACTATTTTTTTAAGACTATTGTACAAAATATTTACCCTTAAGAACAGGCCACATCAACCCCCAAGAATTGAAAGCTTATTTTACTTATTCTATGATATTTGTTGATAAGTCACATGTTCATTCCCATTAAAAGTGCAAAAGCAGTGTCAACCAAACCTACCTAACTTTTAACAATATTTTCAGATTGTCTGGTTTAGTCAATTAGCTTTGGTTAGTAAGTAACATCTTTGATAAACTGTTCAGTCTGGAGGTATTATAGCCACCATTAATATTAACCCGTGCCTTTATTCATTTTTTTTGTATCAAGAAATTAATTGTACTTGACAATGACTGAATTTTAAGGTATTGATTTTAGATAATATTCAACACGAGTAACACAACTCAAACAGCAACACAACAAGCACGACAGCCATTAGTTTTATAATTTATCAGGAAAATACCCACTAAAATACTAAATTTATGAATCCGCAATTATTTAGATGTATACTAACTACTCCTGAAGGTGTAAACATTTATGGTCTCACCAGAGTTGTAAAGTATTTCATTTTAATAATTATATTGTTCCTAAGATTACCAAACTGTGATGCACTGAATACCTGTACACACGACACCCGCAACATCAAGTAGGTACAGATGAATAGTTACGGCCATCTTATGACCGGCAGTTTCTTATTGTTATTTATGGATACGTTTAAGGCATAGAAACCAAATTCTCTTGGGGGGCGTAAGCAAGGACTGTGATCTTAGGCAAAATATATAGTCTCGTGTATTTACATCAACGTTGGAAGTTATGGGATTTATATTTGTCTCCTGAAAAATCTCCGTCCGAGCTTACTTCACCCTAATGCTAATCTAACCTGTCTTGTTCTAAACTGTCCTAACTTAACCTGTCCTAAGCTATCATATCCTAACCTTGCTTAACCTATCTTAACTTTACCTAACTGACCCTGACCCATCCCCCCGAGTTGTGATTAATCTATAGGTGAAATAAGCTGGGGTGGATATTCTTCAGGTGATTCCATATTTTTATTGTAAGCAGAATATTCTTGTGTAGAAAATAAATCTGTTCTTACCTCATTAAAGCCCCCAAAATAGAAGGAACTAGTTTATCACAATACCTGTACTATTTTTACGGATTTTCATCTTGAACATACGGCAAGGCTGTGCTGCAACTTGCTAGCTACAACTACTTTACAGTCAATTGTCAGATTCTGAATATCTGGCCTATAAACACCTGCTCATACAAAACTGTACAGCTACATTCTATAATTTATAATTTGGGAAATCTACAATTGTTTAATATTTCACTTCTAAAAAAAAAATAAAAAAAATAATAATAATTCTTAAAGTGGTATGAAAAAATAATTAATTTTTTATGATTTTTTTTTTTGCTAATTTCTCGAGGTAAATTTTTTTATTATTATCTATGGAGACATTGCATAAAGTTAATGCTAATACCTGACCACTCATGTCAAGTGTTACCAGTGTGTGTGTGTAACATTCCCTGGGCAGTGAGCACATATCTGCAGAACAAGGAGTCCCTTATGTCAAGAGTAAGCTGCACTAGGCACCCAGAAGTGAACACAACTCTCATCAAAGAGACTCTTGTTCTTGACGCCACACACCACAACCAAAGAGTGTTGCTCGTTACAAGTTAGACTACCCGGTACCCTGTTGTAAATGAAATGATAAATATCTTGGCAGCCCTCAATAAATAGATAACCCATCAAAGCATAGATCAGTGAAAAAAGTACTGTAGTGTACTGTACTGTACAAGGGGGAAGAGCTGATCTTAGTGATGGTGCTGTCTGTCCATCTGTTGATAAATGGTTCCCTTATCATACCTCAAGTTACTAGAACCAGATTTGTACAAGAGGGTAACATTTCTGGTTTTATGCTAGATTTTTGGCAATATGAGGAATATACATACAAAAGGTTGCTCATTTTTTCTTTCTTTGAGGAAAAAACCTGTATTGAAATGCCTCGTATAGTATTTCACCCCCACTATGACTAGGACTTAGCGCAGTAGCTTTGTCTTGGTTACATCTTCAGGTGTATAGAAGCGGTTTCCAGACAACATTACTGTACTGTTCTGTACATTATTCCGCTAGTATAGTAATGTCTGGTTACTGTAATGTATGTAAGTGCTGCATATTTATTTTGCAGTAGTAACTAGCATCTGACCAGCCTTCAATTACAGAAAATACTATACTCTACCTTACTGTATCTATAGTATACTTACTGGTACAGGTCAATGACATGTGACCTTTAATATGATCACTACCTACTGCTAACACAGTGTTATTTGATGTGTAAGTTTGTGGTCCTCACTTTGTTCTGCAGTGGTGTTATTTTCATTGAATGTTGTACGTATTGTAACATAAAGATGGGCACTACTGTACTGATGTGTAGTAGCAGTAAAGCATTTTAGGGTCGGGGCATATTTTGCTAAGAGTTATGTTGTGTGAATTTAAGTTTGACTGAAGCTATGAAACACAGCACTAAAATGTAGGAAGATACTTCATGATGACCTTGGCCCATGTCCAACTTGATGACGTCAACAAAGCACAATTTGTTTGAAACTCAAGTATACCGGTGACTGTAGACTCGCTGGGCAGTAATGTTGTGATTTTACCCTAAGACACAATGTTTTATTGATTTTAATTTGTATTCAGTGTCTAAGGCTGGATTAGATTACTGACACGAGGAGTTTCATTTTGTGGACCAATTGATGGCCTCGTTTACCATTGTCTCCTGGAAACCTAAGTTTTATAGATCTTATCGCTGTACAGTACACGTCATATATACTCTAACATTATGTAATCTCTGCACATTAACAGTTTGCCTACATACATTTATGCTAATTTTGCAAGAATTGCATTTGCACATGTGATCTGAGGTTCACACAACAAAGATTCACCACTGATACAGGTAATGCAGTTGGAGAATACAGTACTGTATCTCCCATGAGGCAGTATATCCAAACCTCATCCTGAACTATATCATTATACTGTATCAGATACCTAGTGTTGTAAGAACAGATAGTTAGTAAAGGTTGTGTAGTTTTATAACAGAAAACACTACTCTACTAATATTACATCTTAATACACAAAGAAATGGCTTCCAAGCGCCCATCAAGTGCTAGTGATGCTAGTGTTGTGAAGAAGCAACGTAAGACCATTAACCTTACTACGAAAATGGAGGTTTTAAACAGTTTTGAGAAAGGTGAACATGCGGTGGACATTGGTGTTGCGCTAGGTCTAACCCCCACAACATTGCGTACTGTCCGTCCATCAGTGAGTACAATACAAAATGATTTAGTTTATTTGTCTTTTTTGGATGTATAATATATACTATTTTCTATAAAAGTTCCATTGAATTTATGTATATGTAATATTTTTTGTGGGGGCCAAGCGGAAGCTGGGGAACGTAACTCCCGTATTTTATCTTTTTTATGGGGAAAATTGATTCCGTTAATGTTGTTTCCATTAACGTCGCGGTTTTCAGGAACGGAACCACGACGTTAAGCGAGGGCCCACTGTACTGATAATACAATGGTGACATTTCAAAATAGTGTTTCTTCATATTTTGTCCACCATTTCCACCCTTTGTATTATACACCTTTCTCTTCATTGCTGTTTTTTTTTTTTCCTTTTTAGTCGAGTCCCAATAGTGCGGAAGTATCAGGCTGCCCATCACCAGCACCAAGTAGCATTGGTAACAACGCACCAAAATATGGAACACTGGTCCCCAACAGGTCAGTAGTGAGGATGAATTATATGTTGTACTGTATATTTAGAAACATTTATGCTTTCATTATATAAAATACGTGAGAGAGAGGTGTGTGTGTGTGCGTCTCATCAGATATCTTTAAAAAACCATTACATATTAACTAGTGGTAAAGGTGTCTAACAGTATTTCCATATCAGTGGATATAGATATTGAACTTCCCTCAGCACAGTGATTTTTAATTATACTGTAGGTGAAATGGAGTTAGTAATGAAGTATAGCATGGCTGATAAAGGAAATATGAGAAAAATACACAGGTTGGAAGAGGTTGCTGAAGTGTATTGTTGCATTTAGCTTAGTTTTGTTTTCTCTCAACAGAGTATTTGTTGGAGGCATATCTGCCAGCACGACAGAGCAGGATTTGTTGGAGTTATTTTCACAATATGGGACTGTCAAGGCCACGAAGATCATCAGTGACCGGGCAGGAGTTTCTAAGGGCTATGGTTTTGTCACCTTTGAGACAGAGGAGGAGGCTAGGAGAATTACACAAGAGGTACAGTATTGTTTATTCTTATTTGGAAAGCAAAGAAAGTTACAGGTTGCTTTGTATATTCTGGTCAGAGGCTGGAGTTGTGTTGTGTGATATTATCCATTCATAAATGTTGTCTCAATATTATTTGTTAACCATTTACCCGTATTATCATTTTTTAGGAAATTTCCAGGTTCGGATAAAAAACATTATATCACCACCTTTAAGCTTATAATTTGGTGTTTAAGGTTTACAGTAAAGCTTTCTTTATATCTGTTACATGGTCTAAAAGTGATTACTGGTAGTTAGTTGCAGATTTTTATCAAAAACATCAAAATTCAACCATTTATAGTACACCTTTCAAGTAAGTTTTTAGATAGTCATGCAGTTACTAAAATCGTAATAGCTACATTCAGAATTATTTCACATATTTTAAGTTCTTATGGTAGTGGACTTTACATGTTCCTTGTGTTCTTGTTTTGTGCATATGGGGTGGGGTAAAGAATCTTTAGCTCCTGGTTGAAGGACTCTGGAACAGTCTAACAGTGAATACCAACCACCCCATACAGGTAGAGAACTCTTGCTAGTGAACACTTCAGAATCACTTCAGTACTGTACTGTCAATGCTAAATTTAGAATCCATTAATATATTTTTCCTCGTCTTTATAAAATCCTTTTATACTCTAATGTGGGTTGGCTCTGAATACCTGATGGCAGCTCTCCTCTCTTATTTTCTATGAGATCATTTCTTACAACCTTTCCAATGTCATTCTTGGCTTCTCCTCCCCTCCACAATCAAGGAAGTCCCTCTAAGTTGGTGAGCACTAGAATGAGAACCACTTGGCTATAGGCGCTGCTAGAAAATAAGGTTTTATTTCTATAATTTACTTATTTACAACAGATTTTATGTAATTTTCTTCTGAGGAAGATCTTGTCAAAGGAAGATTGTACTTGAAAGGATGTTAACAGGTTAATCAG
>CAUDMG010004131.1:725000-757500 GCA_958450375.1 Homarus gammarus | reverse complement strand
CACACAGACCTCAAAGGAAGATGAAATATTAGTTTGACAGGAAAGTAATATTAGAAATACCAGCATCTATTTGTTCATCATAGACTTGCAAACTGTATTATAGCAGCCAGATTGAATCATTAGCCTCCACATTTATTCACAGTGCTACACATCACTTCATAATTAGGGTAATTCTTTTGAAACAGTTCCATAATCTCTTACTTCCCCTTAATTTTTTTGGTAAGTTTACAAAAATATTTTACCTCTGCTGGTTTGAGTTTAATCTTTGTATGTATATTGAGTTTCATTTCTGTTCTACAAGTTGATGATGAAAGGTGAGTATACCTGTACAGTATTCAGCATGGGTATAAGTGCATCTTTGCTTTATTGGTTGTAAATACAGTCAGATTTTTGGTTGTGGATTACAGACAGCATGTTAGTCTTGAAGCAACCTTTCAAAAGACTCTCTAATTTTTTCAGTGCTATGCTTCTAAAAAAATTTTTGCCTGTGTACATAAAATCCCTTTACCGTTAGTATATAGATTTATTACATATGTTAAGTTTGTTATAATTCCGTTTTGAATGTAAGCTTTGTAGGTGGGTGATACAAGGGACAAAAGAGTATGTAGTATATGTCCAAAAGTCCGGACTGCTTGGGGATTGGGTCGGTCCGGATTTTCGGATTTTCTGGATTCTCAGGCAGTACTTTTAAAATTCAAATTTAAGGAGGAATAAAGAAGAGATGAATAAGTACATTTTGATAGTTTATTCATTAGCAAATATAGCATGCTTCATTTATCAAAATGAGCAGTTTTAATGAAAAAGCTGTGAATTCTAGAATTTTATTCTTTGCATTTTTTATATTATAAATTGTAGACTTTCCAATGTCGTATGTTTCCATTAGAACAGTAATGCTCACACCACGTTCTAGTTTCTTAATTATTTCAAGTTTGTCACTCAATTTCAACGTGTTCTTCATTCTCTTCACACAACGAAGTTTATCTACTTTAGGAGCCATTATTAGGGGCTTGTACAGTACAGGTACTTTGTAAATGGAAAGAGTAGGACTCAAAGTTACCGTACATATGTTGTCACAGTTTGATTGCTCGTTTTAAAGTGGCAACCACGTGGTCACTTCTTGTCGCTGTGGCCCTCACGCATGCGCACATACACACAAAAGTCCGCTAAAAAAAGTTCGAGTTTTCGAAAAGTCCGGATTCTCGGGTGATCCGGATTTTTGGACTTTTACTGTAGTATTATTCAGGCTTGGCTGAGGGTAAAAATGATAGGAATATAATATACTAATATATATATATATATATATATATATATATATATATATATATATACATACAGTTGGTCCTCATATTACGCGGTTAATGTAACCCGGAGGGTACCGCGGAAAGTGAGAAACGCGTAAAGTGAATAACATAACATATGGGATTAATTGAAATGGAGTCCGGGCCAATCCCCAAACTCCACTTTTTGACGACACACAACTATGTTGTAGTAAAAATATTATCTTAACTTTATGATGGCATGCACACACAATTAATAATTAAGAGAAATATCAATAATATTAGGTTTTTTAACACTTACATTAGTAGAAAAGATGGCTGGGCACACGGGGATGGGCGGTTGGTTCCGAGGCAGAGGGCAGATTATTGGCCCTTACCTGTATCACTTGTATCAATTGTATCACTATCCACCACAGAGGCTTGCAGGGCCTCTTTGTCAAACCCCCCAAAGTTCATACAAGTCCATATCCTCACTATAATTATCACTATCACTGACTTGGGCCGGCTGTAGTGGGTGGCGGGTGAAGAACTCGGTAATGTTTTGATGACTGGGCGACCTTGTGCGCACCATTTTCGAGCCTCTTACACAACATGGCGGATGGCGGGAGGTTTGGATCCAAAAGTGGCGCGGCTTGCCATCCGCTGTCCGCGTAATGGGGTTCACGACCGCGGAATGTGAAAATGTTAGGTTTTGGCAAGGCACCGCGTTAACGGTGCAACGCGGAATGCGGGACCGCGTAATAGGAGGACCAACTGTATAATTTTTTTTTTTTTTTTTTTTTTGAGGGAAGAATGTTGATATGGCAGACAGCTTCAGATTGTATTTTTTCAACTGTGTGTTAAGTAAGTCTGGAGTACTGTACCACTCCACACATGAGAGCAGTATTCCATTGGGTCTATTGTAAAGGTGAGCAGAGTAATGGGTGAGCCTAAAAGAAGCCGGGTTGTGTTATTTGGGACAAAAACACTAGGTGTGATCACTTTTGTGCTTGTTTTGGGACCTTTTAAGAACAGTACTGTACACCTGCTTGGAATCCACAATACTTTCTGGGTTCACAGGTAATACTGGCCAGCGACCAGAAGACATGGAAGAAGTGTGTTTATTTCTGAAGTTGGAACTGTATTTTATTAAGCCTCAGACTGCTTGCTGTATATTCGGTCAACATGAATATAATATATTATGTGGTCTCTTGTTATGTGGCTTTCAGGTTCCTGTTACAAACCTTCATATTTAACATAATTATGCCAAGACTGTTTCTTATTTTGTGACTGAGACAAAAGATTTACCATAGTCACCTTTTTCAGTGATCAACATGTGATAGGTGTAATTTTGTGCCTGTTTGTGACTGTGATTACTGTGCCAGTAATTTGGCAAACATTCCTGTACTACATTCATGTTATTTCATAGTATTTAATATAAGAAAATTACACCACTGTTGAAATAATAGAAGAATTACTTAATTGCAGCCTGGGTATAGTCCCCAGCAGTGTTTGGTTGACCCCAGCAGCCCAACACGAGGGGATCTTACCACAGCTTCTGCTCCGGGAAGCTCACCCTACACCTCCTCCCCTCTCACCTCTGCCTGCCCCCCTACACCCACCACTACCTGCCCTCCCACACCCACCACCACTACCACCATTGTTGATTGTAATTCAGTCACTACTACCTCCTCCACTTCCACTAAAACCACAGCCACTACTACCTCCACAAGAACTAAAACCATGAGAACACAGGACTCTCTGCTGCAGGTCAAGCCTCTATCTGTGGGCACAAACACAACAACAGCAAATGGGAAATCTAAATGCACTCCCACAGTTGCCCCAAAGACCACTCTGATGGTGGACAGGAATAATTATCCAGCTGAGGTAAGATAATAGTTTTTCTTTCTTTATTTTCCAGTTCAGTTTAGTTTAATATTTACTTTTCATCAGTCATTTTTTTAGTTCTACACGATAAGGAAATCTTTCTATTACAGTATAACCAAAGTGGCACAGTAGTCATTTTGTCAGACATATAATATCTACTTAATAATGTAAAAGTCCAATAGGTACAGTATATTAAAACCAAACTTCATACGTTAGTTATATACTTTTGGTTTAAGTAATTTAATTGTTTAATGAGTTATTAATGCAATATACACAGGTTTTTGGAGTGACTAGAGATTATACTTGTGTGCAGGTTTGTGGGGGAAGGTCCATGATGCTTGGAAGAGATGACTGTATAGGGATCAGGGTCTTGGGGGATATGTATCATTTGTTCCTCAGATTAATGGGAAAAGTCTTCATTGAAAATTATCTCCTATTAATCGAGGTGCTACTTAGATTGCATCTTAATATATTGTGATGTTAGCATCCAGTAAAGTTTAAAAAGAATTTTATTGCAGTAGCTTGGACAAAAATTTAAATAATTTAGGAAGTTTGGTTTTCATGTCGAAATTTCAGCATTTTTGTTTGATTTTCATAATGGTAAAATGTATCTTTTATATGTTGACCGCTTGTAATGTGGCAGGGTAGCAAGGTGGGTGGTGGAAGCGGCGACGGCATCCCTTCCAGTACCCTGCAGACGTCCCACCCAGGTTCTTACGTTCATGGCTATCCCAGCAACAGCAGCACCAGCACTTCCAACAGTACTGCAGCCTCAACAAACAGTGTGGTTTACAACAACAGTCACAGTATCCACAGCAAGACAGCCAAGAACAATGGACCAATCAACCACAGGAAAAAAGCTCTGGAGGTTGGTACACAGAAGAGCCTTCAAGAGATGGAATACAACAAACAAATGAATCAGACACCAGAGAAGAACAGAAGGCCAGTTGGTGTCAACAGCAACCAACCTGTCCAAATACCTGGGTGCCATATGGAAGTTTCAAGCAGCAACAGCAACATTCAAAACAATGTTGGTGGGACTGGAGACAGGAATGGTCAACCACAAGTGATGGCAGTCAGGAAGAGTGTGGGATGGGGGTCCCATATGGGGCATTCTGCCATGTGCCCCCACCACATGGGGGGTATGACGCCCCTTCCTGGCAGTCCTGCACCTCGGCAGCCGCCCCACCTGTTAGTGTCCCCATCATGGATGCCTTTAGCATGGCCTTCGACTCCAACGCAATCTCGTCCAGTCAACCCCAGGAACCTGTCGACCAACATCAACAAAGCCATGTGGTTGCCGCACCAGAGTCATTCATCCCACCACAGGTCTTTACCGTGTGTGGGAACCCAACTCCAGCAATCTACCCAAGCTCCACAGTCTGGGATATGTCCCCAGGTATCCGAGACAGTACCCACATCACCCCATACCATCTCTTTAACAGTTCAGGCCAAGGATACAGTTCCATGCTCAACAACAGTGACCAGTTGCAGCAACAAGAGTTCAACTATCACGTGCACCAACAGCAAGGTGAAGAGTCCTCTTGTCAGTCCACCTCAAGTGGCGAGTGGTTTTTCCACCCAGCACCTAGTTCCATATACTGGGAGTGGAGTCGAACAAACAACTTACAGGTATATGAACCAACAGCCACTGGTAATGATGCCATATTACCAGTATGGGGAAACAACAACACCGTATTACCAATGGGCAGCTCCGGTAATGATGCCGTGGCCTTTGACACCCACTCACTCCCCGGCACTACATTCTACCCCAACCCAGACATCAGCAGCAGTTGCATCACCACTGACTATGACTCACAGTTCTTGGAGCCCTGGGGGCAATATGTCCAGTCTTCAGAATACAACCACTAAATCAACAGTGGAGTCAATGGGCTTCACAGAGAACAGTCCATGTCCAGGGCCAAAAAGTGGTAGTCACACATCATCAACCAAGATGGGTGTTCACTGTGGAATCAGAGTGCAGACTCCAACTTGTCATATAAATCCATATCCTTTATCAGAGAAAGTGTCAAGGCAGACACACCCTGATTACTACAAGGTATCAAATTCTTATACCCCTTATAAGTACCTATCCACTCCTCATGAAACGTGTGTGTCTCCTCGAAAATTCCCCAAACTAGCTCTTGCATCAAGTCCTCACCAGGCTGCTCCTGTCAGTAAGAGCTTTGGTTCTCACACGGAGATACGCGTGAAAGCATTGCCACCTTTACATGATGATGGCTATTCATCGATGTCCATGACCCCTCCTCCCACTCCTCTTACTGAAACAGATAATGTTGCTGTTGCTAATATAAATGAATCCTAAAGTACACAACTCAATAGCTACCCATCTTGGCAAAGCAAGAATTTGATCAAAGACGAGGATTTTGTTGTCGAAATAGGCTCTTGGTCGAGAACACTTTCCAAGATATGAAACTGCACTTATTTTTAGAAAAGGCAGCAAAGGTGGGCATAATATGATGGCAGATGTTACCTTAACTATGCATATTGTGTTCATCATTTTAAGTGTTTTCAAAAATTCTTGGACTCTGGTTGTGTTGACATTGTGAAAAAAAAACTGTGGCTCTTGTGATTGTGCCAAAGTCTTCCCTCCCAACCCCTCTTTGTCCGTCTCAGCCACCCCGGTGCACCCTTGATCTCCCTTTTATGTTGATACTCAGTCATAATACTATAGAGCAGAATTTTTTTTTTCCTTCTTTTTTTTTTTGGCGCCTGTGCTCAGGCCACTTGGAGGCATTTCTCAATAAGTTTGCTCATTTGCTACTTAATGTGATAATCTCTGTTACAAAGTTCCAACTTGCTCAGTAGCTGCTGAAAAGGAAATACTATACTGTATCTGTCAAGTAACTAGATAACTTTAAGGTTTTCATTTGTTTGAGAAATTATTTATGTTGTTAAGTAGCAAGTTGTTTGTCAATAATGCTCCTAGAACCATCAGCTACATTACCAGAGCACCATACAGTAATTATAAATACAGTAGATCTTTGCTCTTGCACAAAGGTGACCAAATACTAGCTATTTATACATTATTGCATTGTTTAAACAAATTCGGCTTGAAGATGTAGAATACAAACCAGGAAATTAATCTCTCATTTTCCCATGTTTAAGGCAGGTATTTGCAGGTACTCTTGGTGATGGCATTAAACAGGGAAATTTGGTGGGGGAAAAATGAAATAATTAAAATGAGATGAAAACAATGTTGTTGTATATGCTAAGCAGGGTCAGGTTTCCTCTAGGTTAAATTATACGTTATTATTTGTTGTCACAAGCTTCCAGCACATGAAATGAAGAATATTCGTTTTATCAGAGAGGTTGCTGGACCTGGGAGGGAAGCTACCACTGAGGCAGCAGAGTTGGTGTTGCTCGCCCCTTCATGTGTTTGCATACAGGAAAATATTTCATAGAATTTCCAGAATTTTGTGATTTGATAAAATTTCCCAAATCTAAGAATAATAGTTAAGTAATTTGTGTTATCTGCTTGAAATATGTTAGAAAGGTGTATTATTATTATATATCACCACAGTATAAGTGTTCAGTTTATTAAAAAAAATTCATGTTTGATTTAAAGGAAATAAATTTGTTAATTTTTGTTTGACAGATTTTGGGAGTTTTATCTTGATCTATTCAGATATACAGTGGATGACAAAGGAACCAAAGATGTATATGAAAATAAATAGGAATGTGATTTTATACGCTGAAAAAACAATACTAAATATAATTTGTAGAGAATGTAGTTTCTCAAATTTGCCTCCAATTTTAAACTGAAATTTTTTTGTGAATTTGGTCCAGTATCAGTACACAACATTTTCCAACATACTGTTAGGATTTTTTTTTTTTTTTTGTGTTGGCTTTTACTTAAGTTTTGTAGTAAATTCATTACTTTTGTGTTAAGTAAAGGGAGCTGCACTTAATGAAAAGTGTAGACAGATAGTGCAGGTATCACTGTCTTTTATGGAAATTCAATGTACCTTTACTCTTTTTGAAGACTCATGATATAATACAGACAAGATGTGTACAGGATGATGATGAAGAAAGGTTTTAAATGTGCACTATACAATGCATGGGAGCTTAGGTGTGTATCATGCATGCTGATACATACTGTACAATGGCAACCTGTCTATAGTAGTTAAAATATCACGTGCATTAGTGTTACTTTCCCTCCCATTATGTTTTCAGTGCAATATTTTCTTTATTTTATGTATGTTTTAAGCAGAGAGCTATCAAAATTTTTATTTATTTCTATTTATACTGTAAGCATATCATTCTTTGATATTCCCTATTGGTTGTGAGTCAGTGTAAGCTTCAGTGATGCTTACTCTAAGTTAAGGTTGTGCTTGAAAGAATCTGAAGTATCCCTTAAGTTCTATTGTTATCATGGAACATCTCACTGGTGCTTGATAAATCAGTACTGGCAGTGTTATGCTTTCTTACACCAGTTAGTTTGTATGTTATTACTTATTCACACATTGTATGGAGCTACAATGCATATTAGGCATTTTACCTGATAAGTGTTAACAGTTACACCTGTGAGGAACTGTGAACCTTGGTATCCAGTGATAGTGTATTAACACCAAGTGAAGTTTTTGTTATGGACCACTTGTAATTACCGAGTACAGTATGGTTCTTAAATCTGGGGCATTTGTACCTCGGAGCAGACACTGCCACATGTAATTTTTTGTTAATACAGTATGTACTCTTAGACAGTGCAGTAATTTACAGCACAATGGGTCATGGCATATGATTGCTTTAAGCAACAAGACTTACGAACTAGTGTTTCCATATGGTTCTAAGGTGTATTTCAGAATATGGACCAGTGATCTAGATCCTTTTGGCCTGTTCTGTTGTAAGAAGTCGTTACACCTTGTGGGCTTTGCATTTGAAATTCCCATCCATTAGTGATGTTAAATTTTAGTTGGATAAATGTGGGATAAAAGTATGTGCTTGTGAAGCAAGAAAACTAGTCTATTGTACTTCCTCGTGTGAGTAAATCAAGTAATAAGAATGGTTTATTTTTTTATTATTATTCAAATTTCCTTAATATCTACAGTATGATGCCTCGCCTACTGAAGGGTGGTTGTGGCACCACCTTGGTTACCTTAATTCATCTTCTTTGCCCTCTCTACTGCCCTTATTTCCTGCTCCATTCCATTTCTTAATACCAGTATTGCTCCTCTCCCACCCATGATGTAGATGGTGTCTAATCATTACCCAACAAACATACATACATGAATGGCTTGATCTGTGCTGGCAGGGGCGCTGAGATCTGCTCGGTTGCTAGAGTTGGCAGTGGCCTTTATTGACAGTAAAAGGACCTTCCCTCTGTTATAGGAAGAAAGTATGCAGCTGATGTGAGAAATATGATGTAAGGCAATTAAAGAGGATAAGTTTGAGTGAGCTGAAATAAGAATGGTAAGGTGGACGTGTAATATGACGCTGAAAGACAGGATGCCTTGTTCATTATAAGGGCAGTTGGGTATTGAGCGTATAATATAGGTTATGCACAGACAGTCTGAAATAGTTTGGACTTGTGGAGAGATAAGACAAATTTGGTGGAGAGGTGCTCGAGCCTCATCTGGTGGGGAAGGCCAAGAATGACATGGGGGGGGGGGGGGAGGATAGAGTATGCAATGTGGAGAGCTGCCATCAATCCTCTTGAGTTCAGATATTTGCCTCTTGCCACTCCACTCAAACTCTGATGGTGTAATACCAATATCGTAACCAATTAGGTTTATACGAGGTGCGATTACTTCTAAGCAAATCGGAGAACTATGAGTATTTCACGCTTAAAAAAGTTTACGATGATACCCTCATACTTCAGTGCTATGAATACTCTCATATTTAAAGATAGAAATTCAAAATTCTTCCTCTCCAACTACCTCTGTTACATCTTTGGCATTAGCTGCAAAGACTGTACCTTCATCTGTCACCAAACAACTCTACTACTAACCTACTTCTTCCTTTTCTACTTGGCGAGGCTTGCCACAGTTTTGGGCTCGGGGCTGCGGCTGTGTGGGTCTTGTTGCGTCGGTTGTGCTGCTGGTCTGTTACTACAATCATATAACAATCAGGCACTCTGTGTTAAACCATGACTTCTATTTCTTCTTCTGCTATTCATTTCTATCCATCTGTTTTCCATCCACTGAACCTATTTTAACCCGTCACTTGGGATGTATGTGTGTATGTCTTGTAGTGAAGTAAAGAAAATTAAACCTGTACAGTTGCCAGTAGTATTCCCACATGTGGCAACTTCACAGTGATGGGTGAGACACAAGTTTTTTATAACAGTTATGATGGAGATATATATTTATTAAGGCTGCTTGACCAATACTGGACTTCTGGAGCCAATACAGTACAGTAATGTACAGTCACCCAAAAAAGTCCTGTCGCGAGCCACGATTCAGACTCGTGAACCCGAAGCAGTAGACACTGATACATTATTCTGTCCATAAATGCTTCGGATTCAAGAGTCTGAATCTCGAGGTTCATGGTTCGCGACGACTTTTTTGGGTGACTGTACATACCTAACACTTGCCAACTGTGTGTAACAGGGACTTAACAACTGCCCAAGCGGCTAATGAGCCGATCGGTGGCGAAGAGGATAAAAGAAAAATACAATAACTAATATAAACTCATACAGAAGTAAGGAATGTTGTGATACACTTTTAAATAACATTAGTCTACAGCAATGCCGTCATTTCCATGCAAATGAGGCTTTTGTCTGGGGGTGTGATGTGTACCTACATAAGGTGTGAGGACAGGAGGTGGGTGTGTATAGACTAGGGAGGCAGACTTTGGAAGTATCCTTTTAAGGTAGCTGCACCACCTCCCCCATGGCTCCTATTAGCATGATGAATCGCTTAACCCTTTCACAGCGGAAGGTCATCCGAAGATGAATAAAATCGTCTCAGTAGCCAGAATAAAATGGCAAGTGTGTGACACGTGGTGACGGGGTTAAACAATTTCCTTTTGCTCAAACTTGTAAATTATAAATCATTGGGAACAGTAGAGGAAGATGTGAAGTAAGTGTACATAAATTAATGTAGTGGAAGCTGGCAATGACATAAGTCACTTTACTCCTACAGTAAGGCATAATAAGACTTGGAAGTCACTATACATATACTTAAAAAGCTTAAACTATAATCGAGTCACTTTTACACCTATTGTACTATAGTCTAAGGGTAGACCCCCCCTCCTTTTCTCCAGAAAATGCCTATACTTTTTCTTTAATGCAGAACTGTACTCAAGCATTATGTATAATGTAGTAAAACGAAATTACTTTTGACTTCAAAATATCCCCAAATATCATGTGCTTATGTTTTCAAAATGGCCTCAAAATGCCCATGATATGGGTCAGATTTCAAAACCCCCAGCAGGGTGGGCTAGCCATGTTCTCCCCCCCACAACTTTTTGGACCCCCCTTTCGATATTCTGGATCCGCCCTTGTCAAACTTAGTCTATTCAGTAAGTGTAAAGTGACGCCTTGTAAGTAGATGTAAAGTGACTTCCAAGTATAAATAGTAGTTCGTAACAAACACGTTATTATAAGTTATAAAGTGAAAATTGACTTCTTTGTATAAGCATACCTATCTATTAGTCTATAGAGAGAATGATATAGGTACCGTAGTCGGCAGCAATGAAACAGGGAGGTACTACCGCCTGGGAAGATATTGGAAGAACAATGTGTTGTCTAATGGTAGACCCTGTTGCCATAAGGCATCACAATTTTTTTTAGCAAGTCCCAGGTTGCTAATCTGACTTTCTGCCTCATTTACACAATTGAAGGTCTTAATTGTTTCTCTTGCTATTGACAACACAACAATTCATATTGTACAGTGTTTCTCACTCTTGATTTATTTTTGTATATATGGTTATTATTATTTTTTTTATTAATTATAGTTCCGCTCCCAGGCCTTGATGTGTCAGTGACCTGTCCCCGGGTGGGCTGACCCTTGGCCCCCTTAAACCACTTGTTCCCGGCTGGAAGTGTTCCAACATTTGTTACTTCGTTGTCAAATAATAAAATTATTATTTCGAGTGTAAAACTGTTCTTAATTACTCTTCATTATTTATTTTTGTAAATACATATTTTGTCTAATTATAACTAAATTATATTACAAATAATGTAGCTTATGGATATAGAATAATGAATATTTATGATTTATTGTAGGGATTAGAACAATCAACAAACATGGCGGAAGGGTAGTCGACCGGACGACCTGCCGTACAAGAGAAACCACCAGATATGGTCGGTAAGTCATTTATGAATAATTATACATCAGAAATATAGCAAGAATAATACAGAGTAGTTATAATAATGCAATTTTTCAAGAAATAGTGTTAATGGTTAACTTAGTCCATTGTATTGTACTGTGTATGCTCCTCTGTATTTACTCGGGACCTTTAGGGCTCCTGTATGCTAGACTCTTCGTTTCGACTTTTGTGGTTGTAATGCAGTGCAGTATATATATTCTCTCTGAATTCGTCATATAATATATCCAGTCCTATCACGGAATATTTATTTTACGTGTATCTGGATGTGCCCATTTCGTCACCACATTTTTTGGTGAATTTATAATTTTACACCGGTCTTTCTTTCGCCGATGTTAAAATGTATTTTGTAATATTTAGACGCTTCTAAGACATTTTTCTATGATATTTCCACCTGAAATTTAGGGTAACCGAGATATTAAATTTTCAAGATTATGGGTTTAGAAAGGGTTTCAACATGGGTTTACAAAGGAAAAATCTTGTCTAACAAATCTGCTGATGTTTTCTAGGAAAGTCCTCGAGGTAGTAGATAATGACGAAAATTACGATGTTATTTACTTAAACTTTAGCAAAGCATTTAATAGAGTACTGCATTAGAGGCTTCTGAGAAAAGTTAAGGCTCATGGTATTGAGGGGAAAGTTTTAAATTGGATAAATTCATGGCTCACCGATAGAACGCAGAGGGTCAGCGTAGATGGTGTTAAATCTGAGTGGGGCTGGGTAACCAGTGGGGTTCCCTAGGGGTCAGTACTGGGCGGCAGATTAACTCGGGGCAGGACGTAAATGCACTACAGGAGGATTTATATAAACTGCAGGAGTGGTCAGACAAATGACAAATGAAATTCAACACCAGCAAGTGCAGCGTACTTAATATTGGAAGAACTAATACTGTCAATGTATACAGCCTTAACAACATCAACCTAGAGAAGTCGACTTAGGAAAGAGACTTAGGGGTACTTGTAAGCCCGGACCTACGGCCTAGAAAACAGTGCGTTAATGTTTGAAATAAGGCAAACAGAGTATAGTCATTTCTGCTACAACGTGTGTTTTGTCAACACGAATTGGCTGTATCGCGATTGATGAATAGAAGAAAGATATTTGTAAAACGCGATTCCACTCGAACGTTTTAAGTGTACTGTCGCTTGGTGCGGGGTTATGTAGTGTTTACAGTTCACGTTCGACATCACATGTTCAGTTGATTCATGTGTTTTGTTTGTGAAGTGTAATTTGATAGGGACTATAAATTTCATCCTTTTTTTGCAAATTTAGGTGTTCCCATAAATACTGTATGAAGAAAATAAATAAAAATAATGTTTCGCAGTGCGGACTAATAGCATTTTACACCCGCGCTCTCTGCTTCCATCACACGATCAGTTGAAACACGTGGGTTGTTTTGAAGCTTCCTCAGTGATTTATGCTTACTGTTTCTCCAATTTTGTGGTATTAACTGTGAATATGGAAAAGAAGAATATCTCGAAGAAGCGTTCTGGTGGTGGTCGTAGGATATAATACTTGAAGAGAAGCTCGATGTTATCAACCTCAAAATCACCCTTCTCCCCCATCAAGTTATATTCATATTTTTTTCAAAGTAAAGTGTTACATTTACTGTATGATTTCATTATTAGATATGAATGTAACATTTATTTAGACTGTGCTACCCTTTGTGTTAGGCTAACTACTAAATTTTTTATTTATTTAGAGTAATCTGCACCTAACCCTATTTTCTCCATAAGCCCTGTTATTTCTATTGTGCGAATTTCTACAACGCGAGGTTTTACAAGAACACAACTATCGCGTTGTAGCAGAACTGACTGTATGAGGTTTTATTTCTACAAGTGTAAGTAATAAGAGTGCTGATGTCTTATTGCAACTATATCTTGCGCGGGTCAGGCTGCACCTCGATTATGCTGTTCAGTTCTGGTGCCCTTATTTTAGAATGGATATCATTTCACTGGAGTCGGTGCAGCGAAGAATGATGAAAATGATTCTGGGACTAAGAAACCTTCCATATCAAGATAGGTTAAAGAAACTAAACTTGCATTCCTTAGAAAGACGAAGAGTGCAGGGAGATACGATAGAAGTATTTAAGTGGGTGAAAGGAATCAATAAAGGCGATATAGATAAAGTTATTATAATATCCGAGCAGGATAGGACTCGTAGCAGCGGATTTAATTTGGATAAGTTTTGGTTTAGGAGGGAGGTAGGAAGGAACTGGTTCACAAATAGGGTGGTGGACAAGTGGAACAAGCTTAACAACTTTGTAGCAAGTGCTGGAATGCTGGAAAGTTTTAAAATGAGGCTAGATAGATTCATGGATGATAGAGAGTGGTAGTAACTCTCGACAGGAGCTGCATGCACAGGCCAACCGGCCTATTGCAGACTCCTTATTTTCTTATGTCCTTTCTTATTACTTTCGCTCAGTCACAAGTGTCACCATGTCTTATTTACATCTAGCAGAGGAGGTCTGACACCCCTCGCTCCAGGCCTCCGTGTTCACTTAAGCTTCTACAGTGCATGGGGGGGGGGGGGGGTTCCTATTGGCTATTGCGATAGGAGTATTTTTATTGGGCAACATTTTTTTGTTTTAGTCAATGAACGGGTGTGTCGGGAGCAGAGATTTGAGTTGGAAGAGCTGTGCCGACATTGTGAGAATTATTATTTTGCGTCAATTGCAGAGTTACACCAGACAAATAGTGAGGCTCTTTTTTTATGAATTGCTTACGGAATATAGTTGTTTGTCCAAAGTGTAATAACCAGTGCTTGAAGAACAGCTGTGTCACAACAGATTAAGGTAACATGTGGGTGCATGGAGAATGGGGGGTTAGGTTAGGTTTTGTTGGTTGGTTAATATTTGATTTATTAAAGAAATAAAAATTTTTCCTGTTATGATTGTTGGGGGGGGGGGTATAATAAACTAAACAGGTGATTTCCGGAAGAATTGGATATCAAATTTGTTCAAAATTCATCAAACATCATGGGAAAAGCCTATTTTTAATATCAAAATAAAGACCGGTGTGATACTATAAATTTACCTTTTTTTTTTACTCGTTTCGTCACCGGGTTCATTCCC
This sequence comes from Homarus gammarus, assembly GCA_958450375.1. Classification (NCBI taxonomy): domain Eukaryota; kingdom Metazoa; phylum Arthropoda; class Malacostraca; order Decapoda; family Nephropidae; genus Homarus; species Homarus gammarus. Next base: position 742,998 of record CAUDMG010004131.1, on the reverse strand, counting down.
ATCACAATTTCAAGGCTTTGGAGCTTTATTATGTATTCACAGAAGCAGTGAAGACATATTGGCTGGTTTACCTTTTTTCACAAGCAGCAATTGTCTCGCAAGTGTTATTGAATTACCACTGGCTGTTCCACCAGTCTCCGGTAACTTCCCCAATGATCGGTATCAGTGTACAGACAAACAACAGGCAGGTAGAGTTCCACCAGGTCACAGAAACACACCTGTACACTGTAGTCTAATTCTGGTAAATGTTTACAACCCAGTTGGGTATGTTAGGTCAGGTTCTAGTTGGTCCTATGTATTGTCGTTTCCATTTTTGTGTTTAATATCATGCTAATAGTGTGTAGAAATTTTTTTAACCAAATTGAACATTTACTTCTGTTTTGTAAACCTTTACCAAACAATTTATGAAAGACTAAATTAAAACAAAAATTAAAACATTGTTAATACATCTACATTTGTTCTGTATTTTGTTTATTTACCAATGTTTTAATCGTTTTCTTTATTAAATAATTAATGTATAGTAATAATTCTCAAGTCATCAGTATACATGTGTAATTTCTATTCGTGTAAAATAATAACTTAACAATTTGTCTAACACCAGTGACTAACGGTCTGTTAGTGGTGACGAAACGGATTTGATATTGGTGACCAAATTTTATTTATTTATTTTTTATTTTTTTTGATGAAATGGGCATTTGTTAACTTTAGTTCTATAATTCTTTACTATACATCTGGCAACATATTTGAAGTTTACAGAAAATTCTAAGACAATTTTCTTCTATGATATTTCTGTCGCAAATGCATAGGTTTGGTTAGGTTAGGATGCATATTTTAGTGATGAAAAATTTTTTCTGGTATCTGGTGAGTTCGGACCAGTGAATTCGGCCCATGATAGTCTGGGCCGAATTAACTAAAGCCTATTTTGGGGGGGGGGGGGGGTACTTATAGTTGAGAATAAAACCTGACACCTTGAAACATCGGAACTCTTATCAGGAACACTGTCACGTGCATGAGCAGTTGACAGGGAGACACTGACAGGAAGACTAACTTAGAGTGACTCCAACAATATGGAATAAGAGGATCAGTGCTTATACTGTGGCCTAATTGTCCATCCAAGACAGCATGCCCTGTTCTGTGATGGGTGTTTACCATGGCATCACCAAATGTGTAACACCGGAAAGTCACAAAAAACTTACAGGGAGCTGTGCAAGGTGGAGACCTTTTCCTGGCACTGCAGTGAATACTGGCAGGATAAACAATGAAGAACAAGTTACAGTATAGCACAAGAAGGTACATTAGAGAACAGCAGAGAACAAGATGCAGCAGAGGAAGTAAAGAACACGAAGCTACAGCAGAGAACAGTGAGGGGGAGTTCGACGAGTCTTCTATAATGGACACAGCGGCAGAAGGGAGCAAAATCAACTTGGCGCTGCAGCATACAAAATAAGACTATTTTATGCCCTGCAACTGTGCAACAATATGAAAAAAACTTCACCAGAAGTAACCACGACCACATCCAGCTCCCCAGCTGGGCAGTTGTATTGCTGCCAAAGTAATAAAAAAACATCAAGGTAACAGCAAAAATTGAACCCCTTCAGTCAGCTGCATCTGTAACTGAAAAAGTTCTTAAGGAATATGAAGTCCATACCCATGTCCAGCCCTACCTAAACATGAGTACCTTGCTAGGAATGCAAATTATATGCACCAGAAAGATCGCCCCCGTAATCCAGAAGATGTTAATTTTGACTAGCACTTTGATCATGTTCCTGAGGGGCTCCTTCAGTGCGACCGCCGACATCCAACTAGCAAAACTCAAGATTCTGACTAGGAAGAAAATATGGTATATGGATGGAGCCTTTAAACTGGTAAGAAAGCCCTAATGGTGCGACTACAAGAACATTAAGGAACTTCTTCCACCTGATCTCAAGGTTAGGTGAGCTGTTATGGACTATGAGTCTGCAATGTGTCATGTCTTCCCTGATATTTCCATTAAGAGATGTGCTTTCCAGACGTTGCTATGTCTGAATGCCCTGCACATTTCATCCCAAATAAGTTGCTCATTAACTCTATCTAGATTAGGAGGTCTATATCCGTATTTTGCGGCGTGGAAGACGCACTCTGACTTGGGAAATGTAATTCTAGGAAAAAACTTTTTATACTTACTAACCGACACCAGTGAAACTGTTGCTTGATATACAGCCCTTTTGGCACAGGTACACGAATATCATCATTTAGAACTGCTTATCAGTTGTCAGTTTCATTAATTTTTAATACAAAATCTGTATAAGTGGAAATCTTTTATACAGCACTCATTTTATACACCTGGTCACCTGGCATATCTCACTAATTCAAGTTTAAATGCGATATTATATTTATGTCTCCTTGATACACCTGCCATAGATGAGGGAGATAATTTTCAGGAATGAAAATGGCTTGTGACACCAGTGAAGACCTGGTAGTGAATGAACAAAGTTCTAGACAATCAAGTGTGAAGAAACAAAAATTCCTGCACTTTGAAACCAACACACGACCTTTCACAATTCCTCAATAGATGGCGTTGCCGCACCACTGCCATTTGTAAACAAACAGCGCAGCAGCAAGAGTTGTGTAGCTGCAGCCGTTTATTTTTAATTTTTTGCCTACTGAGTAAGTAAATAATCATATTTTTTGCAGTACTGTATATCAACAATATTAGTAAAATAAATTGTTTTACAGTATAGAGAATACTTGTAATTGCTCAGTAATGAGGTAACAGTCTTTGTAAGGGGCTGATTTCAGTTGACCCTAAGAAAACCTCCACTACAACCCATCAACTAGCGTCGTGGTATTACTCCTCCGATTAATTTTTCCTTGCCATCTCTTAGTTCTATCCAAGTTGTTTCTGTACTCAGTTCAATTTTTATTTCCTTATTTATTTCACACTTCAGATTATCCCTGACATAAATTGCTACTCCGCCTCCTTTCCTAATCTGCCTATTGGTATGGAATAATTTATAACCTGCAATTTGGTATTCGACAGGTAACTCAATTGATTCTAAGTTTATCCATGTTTTGGTGAATGCTATTATATCAATTTTTTTGGTACATACCAACTCCCTGATTTCACCCATTTAGTTTCTCATACTCCTACTGTTTGCGAAGTAGACATTTAAGTTAGTCGTGATCCGAGTCCTCTCTTTGACGCGATTAGGTTTTAACTCCCTACCTAACTTAGTTTTGTCATCATTCCTAGCACTATTTCTCTGTAACCTTTCACTGCTCCCACTGCAGTCTCCTCCACCTCCATGCCCGTATGTTCCCCTAGCAGTTTAAAGACTTCGGCATATTTTGAACTGCCCTCTCGAGAGAGCCAGCCAGGGTTGCCACCCCATCCCTAGACAGATGTATCCCATCCCAAGCATAAAGGTCCCTTCTGCCGTAAAAGCTGTTCCAGTTGTCAACGAATGGGACTCCTACACCGGTCAATATCATTGCCTCCTGCACTGAGGCAGATAATGTGTTTGTTCCCATTACCAGACAAGATATTGTCCATCCTGTCAACTATATCCCCCACCCCAGCTCCTGGCAAACAAACCCTCATCCTATTTTTATTTTTACCTTCCTTCTCAGCCCTGTCCCTGGCTATGGTAACGTCCAATTCGTCTATCAAAGGACTGAAAGAGTTTTTCCACTTAGCTGCTGTTGTGTCCTTGGTGTCCTTTCTCACCTCCAGTTTAGTCGTTCCTCTCCTCACAACCTTCCATTCGCTTGTGTTTTCGTCAGACACGGGCCTTCCTTGTCTCGTGTCTTCTTCCTTCATCCTTGCTGTCACTTCCTTTAATTTCAAGTTTTCTTCCTTGACCTTCACTAACTCGGCCAGTAGCTCGGCCCTCAGAAGGGCACAGCCCTGCTCACAAGTAGCACAAGCCATTACAATACTGACAATTAATCCCCGGGAGCTAAGTCTGCTGTGACCTTTCCTCCAGCGAGGTCAGAACACAACAGCCAAGTCCATTGTTGTTGATTGTTATGGTGATTTTTCTCTGTTAAATGACAGAAGTGAAGTGCCCCAGCCAGCCAGCCCTCAGTTGATGACAGTACTGTACAGTACACATCTGGGAGCACACATAGCATACATAAATGTTTGACAGCTGTTCAGTGGTAAAGGTTTAGCTAAATATATTAAGAAGTTTTTCATGGTAAGACTTGAAGTTAGGGTGATGCCAAAATATCTATGTTGTGTGATAATGGAATAATGGTGGCGTGAAGATTTATGTAGTATTATACCAGTTGTTAAACATTATGTATATTGTTTTAGTTTGACATGAAAGAAACCAGGTTGGATCCACCCCAGTAAGTCAAGTCTTCCTGTAGAGTTGAGGTGGTCTGTTGTCTGCCATTAAAATTTGTGTCACATGAGACTGGGGAAGTGAGAGTGAAGGGCTGAGTCACCTGTACAGAATTGTTTGTCCACAGTCATTGTGCTGACTCAATAGTGCCACCACCAAGCACCCTGTGAGGACCATGTATTGTGTACTAGCACTCTGTGCAACTCCCTACCTCAGTGTTTTTCTTCTGTGGTATAACCTCAATCACTTCAGCCTTCAGGAAGAGGAAGCCTTAGTGAATAGATTTGACAGTGACACTTGTCTGATCTCTCTCTTTGTTTGTTAAAAATAACAAATGTACAGTAGTGTACTTGTGGTGGGAATATTATCTAAGGTTAAACTTCATGTTTCAGACATTGTGACGCCACATCTCGGGACCAAATGTGACGCCGTGTACACTATGTCCAGTGGGAAAACAACATACTCCTGTGAGGAATGTGGCAAGTCATTTGGCTGGAAGAGGTCTCTTAAGAAACACATAATTGCACACAGTGGTGTTAAAAACTTTAAATGTGATGAATGTGAGAAACAATTTTCACATAATAGTTCTCTCAAGCACCATATTGAGTCTTTTCACCGTGGTGTTAAAAACTTTAAATGTGATGAATGTGAGAAACATTTTTTACAAAATAGTTATCTCAAGTACCATATTGAGTCTTTGCACCGTGGTGTTAAAAACTTTAAATGTGATGAATGTGGGAAACATTTTACACAAAATAGTTCTCTCAAGAACCATATTCTTGCTGTTCACTGTGGTGTTAAAAACTTTAAATGTGATGAATGTGGGAAACATTTTTCACGAAAAGATTCTCTCAAGAACCACATTCTTGCTGTTCACTGTGGTGGTAAAAACTTTAAATGTGATGAATGTGGTAAACATTTTTCACGAGAAGGTCATCTCAAGAGACATATTGAGGCTGTGCACCGTGGTGTTAAAAACTTTAAATGTGATGAATGTGGGAAAGATTTTTCACGAAAAGGTTATCTCAAGACCCATATTCTTGCTGTTCACTGTGGTGGTAAAAACTTTAAATGTGATGAATGTGGTAAACATTTTTCCATGAAGAATTATCTCAGACGTCATTTACTTGTGCATGAAAAAAATATTAATAAATAAATTTTTGATTCAATTCAGCAGAAGAGTAATGTGACACTTGAATACATCAACTTAAAACCACTTGAGCAAACTTTATGAATGTAGCCCAAGTTGTTATTACCATATTTACTCGTGCATAAACTAATCTCATGTAGTTTGATCCCTCATTTTGTTGTTAAATAATTGTAAGCTTTTCATATAGCTCTTGTATAATATGACCCTAGCTTTTGAGAAATACTGTACAGTACAAGGTATCGGTATAATCCCAGACATAATTAGTAGAAAGACGCCAGGAGCCTCGCACCCTCCTGGTTAGTAATTGTACAGTTCAACTGCAACGCACAAACTAGTACAAGAAGGCTGTGTTGTTTGGAAGCATTTTAGTGAAAGAGTAAATTCTGATGGATGGAAGTGAAAAGAAGGTTGTTTTACTGAATACCATAGATACACGTACAGTGTTACAAGACCTGAATAAACTAAAGGAACAGTGGTGATACATGCACAGTGTTACAAGACCTGAATAAACTAAAGGAACAGTGGTGATACATGCACAGTGTTACAAGACCTGAATAAACTAAAGGAACAGTGGTGATACACGTACAGTGTTACAAGACCTGAATAAACTAAAGGAACAGTGGTGATACACGTACAGTGTTACAAGACCTGAATAAACTAAAGGAACAGTGGTGATACACGTACAGTGTTACAAGACCTGAATAAACTAAAGGAACAGTGGTGATACATGCACAGTGTTACAAGACCTGAATAAACTAAAGGAACAGTGGTGATACACGTACAGTGTTACAAGACCTGAATAAACTAAAGGAACATTGAATGCCACTCAGAATTGCTAAGAATTGCACAATTCTTCTTTGCTGTATCATCTCACAATGCAAATATAGAAAGAGTTTTTTCACTGATGCAAAGTCAATAGACAAAGGAAAGGAACAAATTGAGAGTTGAAACAATGAAAGGCATTCTGACTGTACAGTACAACTTCCCAGAAACCTTGCAGTGACTTCTATACCTTTCTAAAGAGCAATCAGCCAATACTGAAAAAGATCTGATCTATGGAAAAGTATGCATGGGCACATCAAGTCACACACACAGTGGGGGAAGAAGACTGCAGCTAAGGGAATGAAGATATTCAGCCTTTAAGCAAGGGTAATTTTTTTATTATTTTTAAGATTTCTATACCATGTATGTTGTATATTAGCCTACATTAAAAGCACAAGGCAATACAGTACACCGATACTGGTGTATATATATATATATATATATATATATATATATATATATATATATATGTATATATATATATATTAATGTTATGCAAATATGCAAAATTAATTGTCACGGCTGCTTTGGCTGCTTCAAGGTTACATAGTGCCAAAGTGTGTGCATCGGGGGGGGGGGGGGGGATGTCCTTATATGACAACTCTACTTTAGCTTGTCTATTTGCTTACTAACATCGTTACAAGTCACTATTTTTTTCACCGTCTCTGTATACTGTATAGTCGTGTCTCGGGTATCATGTTTAAATTTTCGGAGGTGAAAACTGTTGAAAAATATTTATTCAGATTGTTGCTCATTTTTCGGTCATTATCAGGTATCTCGCCAGTATCTGACTGTATTGGTCCAATCTTTTCTTGTGTTTTAGTTTGACATATTTGATAGAATCCCTTGGGGTTTGATTTTGCCTCCCTTGCTACCTCCAGTTCATTATTCCTCATTGTTTTTCGTATCTCGATCTTAACCCTAGTGGCCAACACCTCATAATAATCTCAGAGGTAAACTTCACCCGATTTATTCTCCTACCTATAGCCTTCCCTTGTACAATAATATTTGTGAAATAATTATTTATCCATTTAGGATCATTGTTGTTTGATATGAGTTTTCTGCGTGGTATGTTCTGCCTTTGTGCATTAAACAACTCGTTATTTAAATTGTTGTGGAACTCATCAACCTCAGATCTCGTGATCAGGTCATCCTCAACCGTCATATTTTGGAAGGTTATCATTGTCAGGTCTCCAGGTAAAGTGAGGTCTCCCTCTGTGGGTACATTGTGTGAGGTCACCTCATGTGAGGTCATGTAATCCATCCCCAAACGTGATACCTTCTCTCAGCTGTCTTTTCAACCCATCAAAGTTTGCCCTTCTGAAATCTGGGACTTTAATGGAATTTTTCTTGCGACTGCCATGAAATCGTATTTCTTTGTGATTGCTGTTGTCAAGTTCATTCCCTACCTTGACATTACTAATGAGATTTTCTCTGTTAGATAGAACTAAATCAAGTATATTATTACCCCGGGTGGGTTTGGCTATATATGTTGACTTAGAAAACAGTCCTGGATCGTCTCGAGAAAATCCTCTGATTCTGAGTTACCTGTAAGGTCAGTCCAATCTATTTGGCCAAGGTTAAAGTCGCCTACTATACAGACTTTGCTATGTCTGGATGCCCTGCGCATTTCATCCCAAATAAGTCTCTCATTAACTCTGTCTAGATTAGGTCTATATATTACTCCTGCTTTTAATTTTTCCCGACCATCGACTAATTCTATCCAAATTGTTTCTGTATTCAGTTCAGTTTTTATTTCCTTATTTATTTCACACTTCAGATTATCCCTGACATAGATTGCTACTCTGTCTCCTTTCCTAATCTACCTATCGGCATGGAATAATTTGTAACCTGCAATTTGGTATTCGACAGGTAACACGTGATTCTAAGTTTATCCATGTTTCGGTGAATGTTGTTATATTGATTTTTTCGGTACATACCAACTCCCTGATTTCATCCATTTTGTTTCTCATATTCCAACTATATTCCTACTCTTTGCTCAGTAGATATTTAAGTTAGTCGTGATCCGAGTCCTCTCTTGGACGCGTTTAAGTTTTAACTCCCTGCCTAACTTATATGTCATCATTCCTTGCATTATTTCCCTGTAACCTTTCACTTTGTTTACCCTCTCCCACTGCAGTCTCCTCCACCTCTGTGTCCATATGTTCCCCTAGCAGTTTAAAGATTTCGACATCTTTTGAACTGCTCTCTCGAGAGAGCCAGCCAGGGTTGCCACCCCATCCCTAGCATAAAGGTCCCTTCTGCCTTAAAAGTTGTCCCAAGTTGTCAATGAATGGAACTGATATTGACTTGTAATATCTGTCAATACTGCCGTTGACACCAACTGCCCATGACAACCATTCATTGTCAACTCTCCTTCTAGGCAGGACACTACATATGATAGGGATCCCTCCCTTCAACCTAATACGTTCTATAGCTGTCTTGAACTTATCAAGGAGCTCCTCACTCCTACACTGGCCATTAGCATTACCTCCTGCACTGAGGCAGATAATGGGTTTGTTCCCATTACCAGACAAGATATTGTCCATCCTGTCAACTACCGTATATACTCTTGTGTAGTTCGAGTTTTTAAGACCAAATTTTTAAGCAAAAAATTGGGGGTCGACCTCTACATGAGTAATAGTTTTGTTAGGTTGAATCCGTGCATGATGGGAAGGGCGAGGAGCAACTTTTAGCTTCAGACATGAAAAATGTTTACCATTTACTGCCAGTAAACAATGGAAATGTAAAATATGTACCAATTAGTAATAAAAAATTGTGCAGTGCCTTCAGCAGATGAAGCTCACCAACTTACAATAGGCTAAATTACCTTACAACGTGCTTTCAGTAGTCTATGTTGAAGTTCTTAGCACAGGCTAACTTATCATATCATATACGGTATCACAGTACAGTACTCATTAATCTACAAAAAATACCGGTAATAAAAACCTTTTCGATATTTCACACTTAGTATAATACCCAGTAATCCACCTCAACCTTGTATTGTTTACAACGATGCAAGACGCACCACCAGCTGCTGAGTTTCAGCTAAACGTTACACTTGTTTTTCGAATCATTTTCAGTTAAAAAACTGTTCCATCACAAGTATATTATACCTAAACTGCGCCTGAATGAATATATTCTCGGAAATAAATAGTAGTTTTGCTGAAACGTGATGTATTTCAATGTAAAATAGGATAAAATACATGACGAAAACAAAAGACTTTACCTAGCCTTCCGATGTTCAAGAGATTTTACTCGTTATTTTAATAGTTTTCAGTTAAAATACTGTTTTATTACAATGATATTCTATTCATACTGTGCTCGATATAATACATTCACGGAAATGTAGTATTTTTGCTGAAATGACGTACGTATTACAGTGGAAAGTGGGATAAAATCATGATGAAAACAATCGACCTTCGCCTTCTTTCGTTCAAAAGATGTTACCGTAATCGCTTTTCGAATGGTTTTCAGTTAAAAACAACTGTTGTATTACAATAATATTCCTTCCTAATTGACTTGAATAAACACTTGAATGGAAATAGACAATATTTTTGCTGAAACTACCCGTGTTTCAGTGTAAAGTGTCGTAATAATGGTAAACAATTTGCCTTCGGCGCTCGGTGTTTCAGGCACGGCGACCCTCAGTTTTTAGTGAAGGTTTTGCTGTTCCATTACCCTAAAAAACTTGGGTCGACCTATAAATGAGGCATATCGTAAATTAATGATTTCTTGGTCAAAAAATCAGGGTCGACCTATAAACGAGGTAGATTTATAGACGAGTATATATCCCCCAGCTCTGGCAAACAAACCCTCATCTTATTTTTATTTTCACCACAAAAAGCTCTATCCAGGTACCGTACTTGACAGTATTTGGCATGTAAGTGCCCGAAGATCTTAGATACTAAGGAGAGTTTTATCCCAGTTTGTGGTTGAGGCCTAATATGTGATGACAAGTAGTGTTATTAGTATATCCCAGTCATATAACTCACAAGTAGGTGCCAGATATTGCCAAGTGTTCAACACTTTGTACAGGCTGAACTGTACAGTACTTGCATTGTTTGTATAGATGCTGAACTGTTTAGCCACATAGTCTGCTGTATGTGGTGGATGGTCGATTGGAATCGACCTAACATATATTAACCATATATTCAGACCCCCCCCCCCCTCCTCTTTCATACCCAAAATGCAGCAATTTTACTGTTTATCTTACCTTATTTCTCGGTTATTATTCATTTGTGACTGAAATGCCATAGAAGACATGAACAGAAAACTCTCTTACTTTTGAGCCCTTTGCTGACATTGCATGGCTGGTCTACCTGACTTGGAACAGAAATATTTTGTTACCCCATTAATAACAAACGAAGAATTAATCATGATTATTCAACAACAGTAACATAAAATTCAACTTTAAATTTATTTTATAGTGTTTAACATAAATATTGCTGTAGCTCTAAGTGAAACATAAAATTGCCTTTTATCGCAATCAAGAAATGTGAAATATTTCAACTTTTATAATACAGCACAACAACACCCAATCTACAAGTCTACATAGCCCCAAAAAATTGAAGATTTTCGGCTATGGCTGATGATCATATGAGGCGCTCAGCATTAGGAGGAGGTGAAGCAACACCCCGGCCAAAATGTGTTTTTGGTGGATATCACTATTTTGACCCTTCCTCTACATGTTGGATGTAACCCTCGAGCTGGAATATAAATATGGTAGAAAGTCCTTCAAAAATAAGGTGTGGTTTCGCCTCGGGCCTGGAGCTACGTATCTGGCTATGCGCTCAGTCAAAGAAGGTGGCAACATCCCATTCATAGCGCGAGCCAATGACAATGCGCCTCCCTTGGACCATACCCCCTGAGGCAGCCAATCACAATTTCCCCTTTCTACGTCACAACTACTCGGCCAATCCGCACTCCCAGATGCTGCCTCCTTGTTTGTTTTGGTGCATTGTATAGCATAAGGAGGTTCAGTTTACTTTCTACTATTATTTTTTATAACTTTTCGGCCTTCTGCTGTGGGTTCCTGAGCGTGTGTTTAGTGACGACAGTGCTCACGTTGACACCCCAGGAATGCTTGGTGATAGTGATTTTGGTATAGTACTCATAATACAAAAGTGACTGTTATGCATCACAAGACCTTATTGCAGACTGTTCCGGTACAGTTACGTGACATGCACTGACGGCAATAATGACGATGAAAGTGAAGATGAAAATGATGACAGTGAGACCAATGATAGCATAAACAGTGACACTAATGTATCACAACAAGAACATCAGACTGTGTGTGAGGAGGTAGAAGTGAACAGTGATGAGACAGACCTTGATAGTGATGAAAGTGAGCCTGACCCAACGAATGCTAGTGAAAGTGAGCCCATAACTCAGTGTTATAATGAAACTGTACCCGATTGATTATGATGAGGCCATTGAAGCTATACGCACTCCTCAGGATTTACGTAACTTCAAGTTACTATGATCTTCATGGGTAATAAAACGAAGGAACTAAACAAAGTAAGATTGTAATACTATTATCATAATATTGTTTTTACCAAAGATTATGCAAACTTTCTCCGCCTTTATATTCATATGTTAATTACATGGGGGGGGGGGGGGAGATGGGTGTAGTGGTTTCTTATTATTACTCACTATTATACTTAACAATATTATTAATCTTTGACTAATAATAGGGACGGAAAGATAAATACTTATAGACAATAGAGTTTATTATTATTATTTCATTTTATGGGGGGGGTGTCAGACGAGTGCTGTTTTTGGTGACCATTAACTTGTTTTACAGTATTAGTCCACAATAATAAGAACATTTGGCAGAAAGATGCGATTATTCTGGGTGTGAAGATTAAACAACTGTACATCATGGGTAGTTGTTCTCATTCAACTCGTGATAAAATAATAACTATTCACAGTACACTATTAACTTCCAGTTTTCACAGTTTGCTGGGAGAGGGATTGAGCTGCACAATAAAAAAACACAAATTTTTTGGTTGTTTGAACTTCAAAAACTTTAAACTTATTTTTCTCAGGTTTTTGAATTTGGCGCTTCACCCCTTTTAATGCGGAGCGCCTCCTATGGTGTAGGTGTGTCGTGTATGTTGAGGCAAGCTCGGGATATGTTTTTGTGCTACTTTAAAAACAAACAAATACAACCAACACCTACGTATTTTTTATTAGAATTAAAAAAAAAGTGGTATTTAAAGTAAATACAAACTGTAATTATATTTAAACACTGAGGTCCCAAACAGACTGTTACTGAGAAGGAAAGATAGTGCTTCAGATGTTAGGTACATTTTATTCACTCTACCTTTTATATTAGCATCTACAATGACCACAAAGAACAAGAGAAATGGGAATTTGTAACAAATTACAACCAGGATGTACATAACAAGATGTTACAACAACACAAACTAGACTTTATAAGGTGGAAAATAACTAAAACCATTTGCTCCCCATATAGGAGATGGCAGGTGGGCAGCAAAACTTAGTAAAAACTTACATTAGGGTGATGTCTTTAACTCTGTGTTACCAATAATTTCATTGATAAATCCGATTTAAAATTCTTTATAATCGGTTGATTATTGACCACCGATTAATCAGTAATTGGCTAAATTACTTATCGGCTCAATCTTGCTTTTATTAGAACCTAGTAGTACCTAACTTAATGGTATATGCTATGTGTAATAAAGTTAATGATAGGGAAGACTGCTGGAGATATGATTGAAGAGTACAGGGGGGGACCCCCCAAATTCGCGGGGTCGGGTTCTCAAAATGGGGGTGGAGGGGGGGATATATTTTTACTTGCGTACAAAGAAATGTATACTGTATTCCCTTTATGTGTTTGCCCCTAGGACAATTATTTCTTTTACCTGTATTGTATATACTCGTCTATAATTCTACCTCGTTTATAGGTCGACCCTGATTTTTTGACCAAGAAATCATTAATTTATGATATGCCTCATTTATAGGTCGACCCAAGTTTTTGAGGGTAATGGAACGGCAAAACCTTCACTAAAAACACTCTAATGTCCTATAAACTGAGGGTCACTGTGCCGGAAACACCAAGCGCCGAAGGCAAATTGTTTACCATTATTACGACACTTTACACTGAAAAACGGGTAGTTTCAGCAAAAATATTGTATATTTTCATTCAAGTATTTATTCAAGTCAATTAGGAGGGAATATTATTGTAATACAACAGTTTTTTTTAACTGAAAACCATTCGAAAAGCGATTACGGTAACTTCTCCTGAACAACGAAAGAAGGCGGAAGTCGATTGTTTTCATCGTGATTTTATCCCACTTTCCACTGTAATACATACGTCATTTCAGCAAAAATATTATATTTCCGTGAATGTATTATATCGAGCACAGTATTAATAGAATATCATTGTAATATACAGCTGCTCCCCGACTTACGACGGGGTTAGGGACCGACATCCAGGTCGTAAGTCGGAAATGCTTAAATAACACATAGTAATCGAAAATGAGGGTCTCTCTTTCTTCTGAGTAGTACCTAACTTAACCAACCAAAGTATGTGTTGCCACTTCCTCTGCCATATCGTAGATTTTTGTGTCGTCGGCAAACATTTTACAAACTGATTGGATGTTATTTGGCAAATCGTTGACAGATATAAAAAGTAAAACTGTTCCATGGACTGATCCTTGTGGAACTCCACTTGTTACTTTCACCCACAGATTTAGCTCTATTTACTGTTGCACATTGTATTCTAACAGTTAAGAATCCTTCGATCTGTCTTAATGCATTATCGTTAATTCTAATTTTGTTTAATTTGTATAATAATCTATGATGTGGTACACTATTAAAAGTCTTCTTAAATCACCTTTATATACATTTTCTTCAAAATTTACAATACCTGTATCTTCATTTTTATCAGTCTAAGGTTTTTAGTACCGGTAAGTTTGTCCCAGGGTCTGGAAAACCTGGAAAGGGCTGGGAATTTTACAAATGAACTTGGAATTTTATGTGAATTCAGTTGACTTCAAATTATTGTTATTTTGACATCAATCTTACCATAAATTAATGATGTACTTTATAATAGGTAAATAATTAAACTTTTGGGAACAAATTTCAGTAATAGACCACTCCAATAACTGACTTGTTTGTGTACCTACAGTATTATATTTCATGTTAGTGATCAAATAACTAAATATTACAGGTTATTCATAATAATTCTGTAATGAGTATTGTTAGTTGAATTGTTCTTATAACTAAGTGACTTTATTTAAGTGGATTATTCCACATATTAATCATGAATCATCCTGTAGGTTGATCAGGAGTGTGATTTTTTTGGTTTTTGTCAGTTTTCCAGCTTTTTTGGAATGTCTAATTCGACCCATGTGAATCTCGCAAATCCGAGGAGAAAAATATGGAGGGGGGGGTGTTAAGGTCTTTGCTGATGTTCATCACTAGGCTCAGGATGGGTCGTGAAAGGATCTTCAATTTCTTGATTAATATAATTTATATTTTCTTTAAATGTTTCCCAACAGTATACATACATATTATTGAAAACCTTTAATTTTGTTATTCTGTCATAATAAATACTGAATTATTGTACCTGGAATTTTTCAAATTTACACCTGGAAAATCCAAGGAATTTTGTTTTGTCTGGCCAGTAGACACCCTGTAATATAGTAAATAAATTAATTTTTTATGGTATAGTATTAACATTTGAAGAGACAAAATTTTGACTAGGTTATTTTACCATTGTTTCTTAACATTACTGAAGAAAGAATCCCCATTTGCAGTGGACGAGAAGGTATGACACTGTAGACACTGGGAAGAATACTTTACTACCATCACCAAGTGGCATCATCAACATAACCAGCCAACTGAAGTTAACCTGAGATGGAAACAAACTTCACCTGCTGCTGTATGGGAAGTCCATTGTGATTAATAGCTAAACTCTTAATTGAACATATCTGTACTCAAGGCCATAACCAGGGCGTAAGACAGTACAGTAGGCCCTGTTCAGAGCTAAGAAGGTGGATGGATATTGACAAAGTTTTGCATAGAGATGGGTAGATATGGTGTAGGTATATGGAGCGGAGGGTGGAAACCAGTTAGGTCAAGAGATGCACAAGTCTAAATGTGGAAAGGAAGAAGAGAGCCAGGGGTAGGTCAAGATTATCAACTTTCCCTGCCTGTATACTGTTATGGTCAGAGTTGATTGAGAGGGAAGGCTAGTTGTACAGTTTATGCTATGTCTAATACAGTTAATGATAGGGAAGACTGTTGGAGATATGATTGAAGAGTACAAGGGGCCCCCTAAATTCACTGGGGTTTGGTTCTCAAAATGGGGGTGGAGAGGGGGATACATTTTTACTTCAGTACAAAAAAATGTATACTGTATTCCCTTTATGTGTTTGCCCTTAGGACAATTATTTCTTTTACCTGTATTGTATATTCGTATGTGTATGTAGACACACACCCCCAAATAAATAATAATAATGGTAAAATACTCTCACAATAAAAAATTTAAAAAAATTATTACAAATGTGAGTCCTAAAGTCTGTGCTTTATGAATAAAGTATTAGAGCCCTGACTTGAGGGTAGATTGTCACTTTTTTAATACATTTGCTTCTTAATATTTGTGAGATGATTTGCCAATTCTTATTTATTTGTTTGTGTGTTGTGTGTCTACACATATTTACAATGCAGGTAAAGGAAATTACTGTCTCTAGAACAAATGGTTCCCTGTCCCAGCTGCAAAAATGACAGCAACTTTAAAACCACCCACAGACATTCTTGGGTACAGCCAGGGTGCCGTCTGGAATAAAAGAGGAACGCGAACTTGGGGGCTCCCTGTATTGTAGTGAAGGAGGGAAGACTGGTGATAGGAATTAAAACTACTTATGTAATGTATAAGTGGGAGAAACTTGACTGTACTGAAGCAGAAGAGTGAGGAAGGACCTTAGGTTAGACTGAAGTTTTATATGAGTGAGGGAAGGATTTGCACTACTTAATCTGTACTGAATTTATTTCCTTTGTTTCTTCCACATCTTAGGGTCAAGCTTTACTTTGTCTGAACCCAACCATGAAGAGAGTCATCTATTAATGCCATCTGACCCCACCATAAAGAACTTCATCTATATACTGGAATCAAACTTGTGAAGTCGAGCATAAACAAATGAAAAGGAAATTGGAGAAAATTGTAGAAGTTTTTTCTGTACTTACACTTAATGGTTTATTATGAGAATCCTGTATTGGTGTAAAGTTTGTATTGTCTCTTTTCATCAGTCATCTATACAATAGTCACTTACCAATGTAATTTGAAGAATCATCAACTGCATTTGCCCCCTTTCCCCTACCCCTTTAGAATGAGGGTCAGAAGTCTGTTCTGGGAAATGCCTTACTCTCGGAACATTATATCTCCGTTCTAGAGGATTCGGACATTTCTGTATCTGGGATAAGGAGCTTCCTGGAGGAGGTAACTGACCCCAGGAGTAGCATTTGCTGTATCTCGGAAGTCAGCTTTAGGCTGCGCAGGTTCCGTTTTTTTTTTTAAGGGTTTGGAATTCCTCATCCAGGAAGTGCCAAACCTAGGACAAGGAGAGCCAGTCCTGAACTTGGTTAGCCTTTTTTTTATCCTTTTGAGCTGGGGGTCAGGAGGCTTCTTCCAAGAGGTAAATGGCTTTTGGACCAGCATGTCCAGGAGTCAGGATCCTCTTGGGGAAGAACCCTGGCCCTCGGACCTGGCATCAGCCAGGTTCAGGGACTCCACATTTTTTTTTCTTATCGTTGCCCTCCTCCTTTATCAACTGGAATGGACATTGTCAAGTCCAGCATAAACAAATGGAAATGAAATTGTAGAAGAAAAGTGCAAGATTTTAATGGTTTATTATGAGAATACTGGACTGTATTGGTGTAATGTCTGTATGTATTGTCTCTTTTCATCAGTCATCTATACAATAGTCACTTACCAATGTAATTTGAAGAATCATCAACTGCATTTGCCCCTTTTAGAACGGGGGTCAGAAGTCTGTTCTGGGAAATGCCTTACTCTCGGAACATTATGTCTCCGTTCTAGAGGATTCGGACATTTCTGTATCTGGGATAAGGAGCTTCCTGGAGGAGGTAACTGACCCCAGGAGCAGCATTTGCTGTGTCTCGGAAGTCAGCGTTAGGCTGCGCAGGTTCCGTTTTTTTTAAGGGTTTGGAATTCCTCATCCAGGAAGTGCCAAACCTAGGACAAGGAGAGCCGGTCCTGAACTTGGTTAGCCTTTTTTTTATCCTTTTGAGCTGGGGGTCAGGAGGCTTCTTCCAAGAGGTAAATGGCTTTTGGACCAGCATGTCCAGGAGTCAGGATCCTCTTGGGGAAGAACCCTGGCCCTCGGACCTGGCATCAGCCAGGTTCAGGGACTCCACATTTTTTTTTCTTATCGTTGCCCTCCTCCTTTATCAACTGGAATGGACATTGTCAAGTCCAGCATAAACAAATGGAAATGAAATTGTAGAAGAAAAGTGCAAGATTTTAATGGTTTATTATGAGAATACTGGACTGTATTGGTGTAATGTCTGTATGTATTGTCTCTTTTCATCAGTCATCTATACAATAGTCACTTACCAATGTAATTTGAAGAATCATCAACTGCATTTGCCCCCTTTCCCCGACCCCTTTAGAACGGGGGTCAGAAGTCTGTTCTGGGAAATGCCT